>JAJOOJ010003439.1:0-60077 GCA_029582625.1 Solanum boliviense | reverse complement strand
CTTTGTTCTTGACCTTAGCTTCAAGCTCTAGCTTCTTCTTCAATGGAGGTTTTCTAGAGAGAGAAATATTTGAGAGGGGAGAACTTTTGGGATCTTTTGGGGTTTTGATTCTAATGACTTAATTGGGGTGGTAAATGACTTACAATACTTTATATAGGTGTATAAAATCAGTAAAAAATGACCCCCACTTAAAACTAATTAAAAAGGAATTTACTAAATGACCCTAGACTAGGCATCCCCGTCCCAAGGACTATGGCCACTTTGACGGCTCGTCAAGGGCACCACAGCCCATGGTGGTGCCCGTGGTCCCTTGACCAGTAGCCTTCCCAACTTGTCATACCTCCTATGAGGTTATGGCATGACCACGAGACCTCCCACGATCCGTGGTGAAGACCACGAGTCGTGGTGATGGTCGTGGTCTTGGGGCAGTAGCCTTGCCTCCCACATTTCTAAGAGGACTTCACGAGCCCCTTCACAGACCGTGGTCAAGAACACTAGTCATGAAGGTGGTCATGGTTCTTGGGCAGTGCTTGGCCAAGGTTGGGCAGTCTTGGCCTTTGGCTTAGGCTTTGCCGCCTTGCATTGGCACTTGCCCTTGCTACCCTTACCCAAACCTTAGGTGGTCTTCTAAACTACGGGGTCTAACACATTCCTTGATGTTTAACCCCTAATTCTCTCATTCTAAGTACGGAGAGTCTCATCTAGAATTCTATTCCTCATACATCAAACTCTAGAACCCTAGCTTGAGGCTCTAGTTGGGTCTACTAGTTTCCGGGGAATTACAATAGTTCAACTATTGTCTAGATTTTTTTAGGTTTTCTTTTTGTTTCATTTCTTGTTATGAAATTCTTTTGTGTGTTTTATTTGCTTGTTTTGGTACTAATGAAGTTTCTACAGTTACTTTGACCCCTAAGCAAGTTCCGACCTATGCCACAAAGGGCAAATCAAAGTTTGTCGCTCCCTCGTGATGTTTTGTCATTGTGGAGGACACGGAAGACTCTGACTACATTCCTCCCAACACTAGGACCTCCCTTACTGCTCCTCACACTATGAGGAACCAAGCCCAGCTAGTGGTTCCCAATGTGGTCACTGCCCCTAGTATGGTGAGGGGAATACACCAATCGATTCACCTGCTGACTCAGAGTCCCCATCTGGCTCTGGCTCCAGTCTAACAGTGTCACTATCTCATATTTAGAGTCTGATAGTGCAGGCAACATTCCAGTGTCCCCCAGTTCCGAGCTTTCTCCAGTTGCTGAGGAGCCTAATCGATGTTGTGTGGAGGGCCAGCACCAAATCTATAGGGATGCACGTATGGTGTCTCAATCCTAAGATATCCTTAGGAGAGTATAAATCCTCAATCCTAAGCTACCAAAAAGTGGTCTTGGCCTAACCAATTCATGCTACCATGGAGGCATTCTAACAATGCTAGTCCAAGCTACCTTAGGAGAATATAGATCCTCAATCCTAGGATGCATACCTACTCTAATGCAAGCTATCTTGAAAAGCATCCTACCAATGCTAATTCAAGCTAATCTTAGGAGAGTATAATTCCTAAATCCCAAGCTACCATGAGAACTACTAACCCATGCTATCTAAACAAGATATACATAAAGGGATCATATGTCCCAACTTCATGCTATTCTGTTCTAACATGCTTTGATTCATTTTAGGTGATTAACCCTTCTATCTACAACCAATATATGTGAAAGGACCTTTCACATTCTACATACATGCATTCATTTAGTTCTAGGTAGGTCATGTGGGTAAAAGCCTTCCACCACAACACTATCTATTTTGTATACCAATTTTATGCAAACTATCTCATCATATTAGACTTACTCTATACGCCCTAGTGATCAACATTATGACTGCAAGCCCTACTATGAAGCTTTACTCCACAATCATCATACTAGACTAGATCACAAGACATATTAGTCACAGGCCCTAGTCATAAGTAATTCTAAGCATAATTCATCATAAAGTCCCAAATTCAATCATTACAATTCATGGTCTATCATACATACGTTAATCTAGTTCAATTCATGATTTTATATTCCCATTCTTGAATAAGCTCTATACATGATGACAATTTTAGAAGATCTACCAAGAATCATCAATTTCTCATCAAAAGGCATAAACCCACATACTTTGATTTCTAGGGTTAACCATGTAATTCAAATAAATTCTTCATAATATCATGAATAAACACTAAATTAACCATAAATAAGTATTATCCAACTAATTAAAGTCATACCCAACTAAACCCACTCATTGGAAGAAACCCTAGCTTAGATTGGGGTTCTTCTTCACAAATTTGGTGAATTTCTAGGGGACTCTATGGGTGGAAGAACCCATAGATGAAAAGCTAAACATACCTTCAATCAAATCCCCACACAAACCTTTTACAATGAAGCCTTTGTTCTTGACCTTAGCTTCAAGCTCTAGCTTCTTCTTCAATGGAGGTTTTCTAGAGAGAGAAATATTTGAGAGGGGAGAACTTTTGGGATCTTTTAGGGTTTTGATTAAAATGACTTAATTAGGGTGGTAAATGACTTAAAATATTTTATATAGGTGTATAAAATCAGTATAAAATGACCCCCACTTAAAACTAATTAAAAGGGAAATTACTAAATGACCCTCGACTAGGCAGCCCCATCCCAAGGACTACGGCCACTTTGACGGATCGTCGAAGGGCACCACAGCTTGTGGTGGTGCCCGTGGTCCCTTGACCAGTATCCTTCCCAACTTGTCATGCCTCCCATGAGTCTATGGCATGACCATGAGACCTCCCACGATCTGTGGTCAAGACCACGAGTCGTGGTGATGGTCGTGGTCTTGGGGCAGTAGCCTTGCCTCAAGGTCTTGCTTCCCACATTTCTAAGGGGACTTCACGAGCCCCTTCACGGAGCGTGGTCAAGACCACTATTCGCGAAGGTGGTCGTGGTTCTTGGGCAGTGCTTGGCCAAGGTTGGGCAGCCTTGGCCTTTGGCTAAGGCTTTGCCCCCTTGCCTTGGCACTTGCCCTTGCTACCCTCACCCAATCCTTAGGTGGTCTTCTAAACTACGGGTTCAAACACGTTCCTTGACTTTTAACACCTAAACCTTTTATTCTAAGTAAGGAAAGTCTCATCCATGACTCTATTCCTCATACATCACACTCTAGAACTTTAGCTTGAGGCTCTGGTTTGGTCTACTAGTTTTCGGGGCATTACAATATCCCCCCCTTGGAAATATTCATCCTTGAATGACAATTCTGAACACTTCTTAAAGGAAATGACTCTAGATTAGCAGCCCATCATACATGCAATACATCTAAATGCACACAACCAAGGAGGAAAACTTTAACTCTAAGCTAAACATACTCAATGCAACACAAGGGAGTAGGAACTACTTCTACCAACCCAAAATGCATGAAAATCTATAGGGAAAAAGGACAAATATACCCCGAATTATCGTAAATGGTATGTGTATACCTTTCGTTATACTTTTAGGATGTTAGTGCCCTTACCGTCCAAATTTTGGTGCATACATACCCTTTATACTAACGGTGGTACACGCGTCTCAATCTTAACCGTCGATTCGTTCTTTGTTAAATTACTATCCAAAATTTGAAAAAACCCACCTGAATTATTAAAAAATCCACCCGAATTATTGAAAAAATCCACCCAAATTAATATAACCCAAAACCCCCAATTAATTCACTAAATTTCAAATCAAGAGACTTGTTTAGTAGCATTCCTTCCCCAATCTTCATCCCCAAATCATTCTCATTCTCAAGTGAAATTCCCATGTAGTCAAAGGCCGATCAAGCATCGTCGCAATCCAAGCGATTCAAGCTCTAAAACGAGCTCAAAGAACTGACCCTTCCCAAATGGAAGCTCAAGACTCAAAAACCTTAAATCGTCTCATCAAAACAGATCTAATTGCAGCCTATAAAGAACTTCTACGACAAGACCTTTGCGATTTGGCCCTCAAAGTATTACCAGTCGTTCAATTGGAATGTGATGTCCCTGATTTGGGGCTTATGCTGATATGGTCTTAGCTTTGACCCGGAGGGTTTTGCTGAACATATATATCGATGAATTGATTTGTAATTTGGAGAAAGTGGGGATGATTCAATGTGATGATAAGTCATTGGTAAGGTTGGTGAGGGTGTTGGTTGAAGGTGAACATGTGGAATCTACTGTTAGGGTTTAAGAATTGATGAAAAAAAATGGATGGGGTTCTAGATTTGAGATTGACGAATATGTAGCTAAGGTTTTAAGAAGGGGGTTTAAGAGATTTGGGAAAGAAGAAATGGTTGATGGAGTTGATCAATAATTACAGAGATTGTCGAGATTAGTTTAGGGGAAACGTTAAATTTTGACAACTTCCACTGATTTTGTTTTGTTTGGGTGTGGGTATTTTTATTTGGGTGGATTTTCAATGAATCGGGTGGGTTTTTTTTTTTGGATGGAAATTTATTAAATATCGGGTCGGCTGATAGGATTAAGACACGTGTATCACCGTTAGTATAAAGGGTATATATGCATCAAAATTTGGACGGTAAGGGTACTAACAACCTAAAAGTATAATGAAGGGTATAAACATACCATTTACGATAGTTTGGGGACATATATGTCCTTTTTCCCAAATTCATATCTACTCATTTACAAGGAAGAACTAACATTTCCTAGCTAAAACATGCTCAACACACATTCATGGAGCCTAAATGCAATTTACTCACAAAAGTCATTAATTCAAGGAGGAACCTTTCAACTCCAAAACTAAGGCATGCTCATATAATCATCTCATGAAGTTTATATGCAACTCTACTCAATGCACTTCAACATGAGGAAAAACAATGCATACAAGTCATTTCTAACAAGACCTACGCATTTTCATGAACATGCATATAAGGAAATCATGGCAACACATAATCATGTAATAACCTTATTAGATAGGCACACTATCTCTCCCTTGGGAGTAAGCCTACACATGCTCTTCTAAACATCATTCATACTAAAGACAACTTCAAGTCCAACATAACAAGTCACAAAATACAAGAAATTCGGAAATTTGCTAAAGCATAAAACACATATCAGAAAAGACATGAGGAGATCACTCTTGATATTCTCTAGATTGGAGAGCATAAAACCTATTCTTCTTTTGAGGCTCCACATCCTCACTACTAGTGGCAACTTGCTTACCCCCTCTTCTTGTAACTTTAGCCTTTGGACAATCATTCATCATGTGGCCACTCTCACCACAACTAAAGCAACTTTTTTTACCGGCCAAACACCTACCCTCATGCCTCTTACCACACCTAGCACAAGAGGGCCATAGGGACTCATTACTTATCCATTGTGGCCTAGGCGTAGACACCATCTCATCCTTATGCTTAGGAGCATTAGAAAATCCTTATCCAGAAAAGTTTTGTCAATTTATAGAGCGACCATGTCCATCAGACCCATCATGAAAGGACTTATCACCATCCATCCTAGACCTTTTTTTCTCCCTAGCTTTCTTCTTCTTGAATTTTGACTGTTCCATTTGTTGGGCAAATATTATAAGACGTGAGATATCCATATCATCAACAAGCATTGTTGTACGGCTTTCTTCTTCTACTATATTGGACACCCCCGTCATAAACCTATTCATCATATCCCTTGGATATTCTACCAAAGATGGAGCATACTTAGATAAAAGAGTAAATTTTAAGGCATACTCCTTGACACTCATGTTACCTTGCTTAAGATTGATGAAGTCATCCAACTTAGCCTCCCTCAACTCCTGAGGAAAGAACCTATCAAGGAAATCCGACTTAAATGCTTCCCACTCTATAGGACCCGCTTCTACTGGCCTACTATTTTTCCATTTCTCATACAATATTTGGGTAACATCTTTCAATTAATAAGAGGCTAGTTCCGTATTCTCTATGGAAGTCACCCCCATGATAGCAAGTGTCTTATAAACCTCTTCTATGAACCCATTTGGATCCTCTTCCACTTTGGAGCCACTAAACTCTGGAGGGTTCATCCTCAAAAACTCTCTCAATCTAGAAGCAGTTATCCCCCTTATTGGGTTTGCCAAAGCCACAACATCTATATTAGCTTGCGCTGTCAAGGCTTGAGCCAACAATTGCATAGAAGCCCTAAACTCCGCAAGAGTGACATTCTCAATTGGAGGATCTTTGGAGCTTGAGGAGGAGCTAGGCTTGGAACTTGGAGAGGAACCTCTTGCTCCTCATCACCTTCCTCAACTCTCCTAGCATTTGCCCTTTATATTAGCTATACCCTAAGAAACCATAGGCATGGATTAGAAAAAGAGCCTACTAAAGGCGAACTCTATGGCACGACTAAGAGAACGAATAAGTGATCTTTCCTAAACATCCAATAGCCTCCTATTCATAAATGTGGCGCACTTTACATTTATGAACAAGATTCTACTAGACGTGGTTTCAGACAATCCTAGAACCATTCTAAACCTTGTGATCTAATTACAAAGTTGTCATGACCCAGGGATACCCCTTAGACATAACATGGCATACTTAACTCCGAAGGGGTCTCATACAAGAACTTAGCATGATCCTAACATAAGATAATAGAAAAGTATGGGAAATTTAAAACTTCTTTAAAACCATACAATCGAAAACATTTTCATAAGCAAGTGGAAGTCATTACTATAACCTTTGTATCAAACCATCTATTAAACTCTTGAAAAAAAACTCTTGAGACGCAGCACATACAAAGTCAAAAACATAAAGAAATGACGTAAGGAAATAATGGGTTTGTCCTTGAAGTTATGAGGACTCACCAAATCTTCAAGTCTTCATGCTCCTTAGAAACCTAGTCTTCAACGGAACTAAATATCTTAAACCCTACATTTGATTAGAATGTAGGCAATATGCATTAGTACAAAATGTACCAAGTATGAAAGCTAGCACAACATCATAAGAGCTTCTCAAAATGGTTAGTCAACATAAGACATAACATAACAGATAATAACATGGTCATAGCATAATCTCCATTATAAGCATCATATCATCATAAGTCAACATAAGACATAGTTAATGAGCATAGGAGATAATTCATGTTCATGGCATAGTCGTTACTTAGACTATCATGATTACATACTTCAATCTTTAGTCTTTCATATTACAAGAGAACTACTTCACAAGCAACCTCAATGCATACTTGTGCAAGGTAAGCATAGCATCACATAATACCATCCAAGCTAAGTACTTCTTCTTGGTCATGCTTGGGCATAGTCCACATTCATAGTCAAGACGTAGGTTTTCATGTCATAAGAGCTCTATACTCCTAAATAACCTCAAAGCACACTTGTGCATTGCATGTGTGGCATCCCATAATACTACACACACTAAGCATATCCTTAAAGTCACCATATTCATGCTTACTAGTCATAGATGTCACAATTGATCTACTTCATACAGACAACGAACTATCAACTTAAGTCAATCATATCTTGGAAAGCAACTATAGCAACAATCCAAGCTAAGCATACATCACATAAGAGGACACTTTATAAGTAGCTTCAAGTCATACTTGTGCCATGTATGAATGGCTTCCCATATTACCATTCACACTAAGTACTTCCTTAGACTATCTTACTCAATGCTTACTATTTGTCATATTTGACTATCAAAGAATAGCAGCCTACTATGCTAGACCTAACTACCATGGTAATATACACTATCATGCAAACCAAGCTATACAAGGAAGAGTACGAGTACCACAACCTACCTACCATGCAAACATTCAATATAATGCATGCTACACTAAGGGAATATGAATCCTCAACCCTAAGCTACCCTTAGGAGAGTATGTTGTCTCAATCCTAAGCTATCCTTATGAGAGTATAAATCCTTAATCATATGCTACCATGAAGTGGTCTTGGCCTAACAAAGTCAGGCTACCATGGAGGCATTCTAGCAATGCTAGTCCAAGCTACCCTTACGAGAATATAAATCCTCAATCCTAGGCTACATTCCTACTCTAATTCAAGCTATCATGAAAAGAATCCTACCAATGCTAATTCAAACTAACCTTAGGAGAGCATAATTCCTAAATCCCAAGCTATCATGAGAACCACTAACTCATGCTATCTAAACAAGCTATACATAAAGGGATCATATATCACAACTTCAAGCTATTATGTTCTAACATGATTTGATTAATTTTAGGTGATTACCCCTTCAATCTAGAACCAATTTATGTGAGAAAACCTTTCACATTCTACATACATGCATTCATATAGTTCTAGGTAGGTCTTGTGGGTAAAATCCTTCCACCACAACACTATCTATTTTTTATACCAATTCTATTCAAATTATCTCATTATATTAGACTTACTCTATAAGCCCTAGTGATCAACAATATGAATTCAAGCCCTAATATGAAGCTTTACTCCACAATCATCATACTAGACTAGATCACAAGACATATTAGTCACAAGCCCTAGTGATAAGCAATTCTAAGCATAATTCATCATAAAGTCCCAAATTCAATCATTACAGTTCATGGTCTATCATACAAACATAAATCTAGTTCAATTCATGATTTCATATTACCATTCTTGAATAAGCTCTATACATTATGACAATTCTAGAAGATCTACCAAGAATCATCAAAAGGCATAAACCCACATACTTTGATTTCTAGGGTTAACCATGGAATTCACAAAAATTCTTCATAATATCATAAATAAATACTAAATTAACCATAAATAAGTATTATCCAACTAATTGAATTCTTACCCAACTAAACCCACTAATTGGAAGAAACCCTATCTTAGATTGGGTTCTTCTTCACAAATTTGGTGAATTTCTAGGGGACTCTATGGGTGGAAGAACCCATAGATGAAAAGCTAAACATACATTCAATCAAATCCTTACACAAGCCTTTAACAATGGATCCTTTGTTCTTGACCTTAGCTTCAAGCTCTAGCTTCTTCTTCAATGGAAGTTTTCTAGAGAGAGAAATATTTGAGAAGGAAGAACTTTTGGGATCTTTTGGGGTTTTGATTCTAATGAATTAATTGGGGTGGTAAATGACTTACAATACTTTCTATAGGTGTATAAAATCAGTATAAAATGACCCCAACTTAAAATTAATTAAAATGGAATTTGCTAAATGACCCTAGACTAGGCATCCCCGTCCCAAGGACTACGGCCGCTTTGACGGCTTGTCAAGGGCACCATGGCCTGTGGTGGTGCCCATGGTCCCTTGACCAGTAGCCACCCCAACTTGTCATGCCTCATATGAGGTTATGGCATGACCACGAGACCTCCCACGATTCGGGGTGAAGACCACGAGTCGTGGTGATGGTCGTGGTTCTTTGGCAGTGCTTGGCCAAGGTTGGGCAGCCTTGGCCTTTGGCTTAGGCTTTGCCCCCTTGCCTTGGCACTTGCCCTTGCTACCCTCACACAAACCTTAGGTGGTCTTCTAAACTACGGGGTCTAACACGTTCCTTGATGTTTAACCCCAAATCCTCTTATTCTAATATGGAAAGTCTCATCTAGGATTCTATTCCTCATACATCAAACTCTAGAACCCTAGCTTGAGGCTCTAGTTGGGTCTACTAGTTTCCGGGGAATTACAATAGTTCAACTATTGTCTAGATTTTTTTAGTTTTTCTTTTTGTTTCATTTCTTGTTATGAAATTCTTTTGTGTGTTTTATTTGCTTGTTTTGGTACTAATGAAGTTTCTACAGTTACTTTGACCCCTAAGCAAGTTCCGACCTATGGCGCAAAGGGCAAATCAAAGTTTGTCGCTCCCTCATGATGTTTTGTCAGTGCGGTGGACACGGAGGACTCTGACTATATTCCTCCCAACACCAGGACCTCCCCTACTGCTCCTCACACTATGAGGAACCAAGCCCAGCTGGTGGTTCCCAATGTGGTCACTGCCCCCAGTATGGTGAGGAGGATACACCAATCGATTCACCTGCTGGCTCAGAGTCCCCATCTGGCTGTGGCTCTGGCTCCAGTCTAATGGTGTCACTATCTCATATTTAGAGTCTGATAGTGCAGGCAACATTCTAGTGTCCCTAAGTTCCGAGCTTGCTCCAGTTGCTAAGGAGCCTAATCGATGGTGTGTGGAGGGCTAGCACCAAATCTATAGGGATGCATATATGTTGAGCGAGCACGATATGATGGCTTGACTCATCACCGATAAGCACTAGGTTCTCACAGGTAGCCTCCACACCGCTCTAGTCATGGAGGAGAGGGGCTATTTCATAAACACATGTGTGAATGGATGGCACGACCCTTGGGTACGTACAGTGAGGAGAAAGTCAGGGAGTTCTATGTTTCCTATGCGGCTACCCTCAGAGGGTCCATCGATAAGCGGGAAAAACCCACCGCTCAACCTCCATTTGAGGCCACACTCGTTAGGGGGTTCTCTGTTGACATCTTCGAGACCACTCTCCACCGGTTCATCTATGGTCGAGACCACACTCTGCCCATCAATACAGCAGAGTTCAACTATAGGATGTGTATTGTTCAGAGCGGAGCATTTCAGTGAATTATCAAGTAGAGGGAGTCCCTTATGATATGACTGGCCTGACACCTTGCTATCGTTAAGAGCGCGTCGAGTGGGTTGAGACCCCGAGTTTGGGGATTAAGAATGTGACCCTGACCTTTGCCGCTAAATTTTTTTGGTAAGTGGTGCGTAACTGTGTGTCTCCCACTAAGGCAGATAATGTACTCACATGGGATCGTGCGGTGATGGTTGCAGTTATGGTTGTCGGTCTTGAGATAGATTTCGGCAGCATTCTGATTTCAGTGATCCATAAGAGGGTCTTTAAGACCACCACCACTATTCCATTCCCCTGCCTCATCTTCCAGCTTTGCAGGGACGCCACTAGTATGGCATTATGACCGGTTGCTTCATGCAACGAAGACTCTTGATATCGGCCTTATTTGGGATGAGGATAATATAGATGCACCTCGCACGAACCCACAAGTTGAGGTGCCACCGTTGGGCAATGTTCTGGTAGAAGAAGTAGAGCAAATGCAGGATGATGACACTTCCCCTCCAACCACTACGGCAAATGCCCAGGCCCCTTCATCTCCGACCGCCAGTCAGCCCCCAGGTTATCCAGAGCCTCCACTCATTCTTCCGGTTCCACATCTATCCCTCTAGCTCGATTACAAAGGCTAGAGGCATAGATGGCCACTTTGCTTCAGCATGTGAGGCCATGGATGCAGCGTGCTATAGTGGAGTCTGAGGCTAGGGTTGAGCAGCGGATGGAGTATATGATGGACCCAGAAGGTCCAGGCCATTCATCAGTGCCTAGATCCCTTTGAGTTGAGAGTCCTAGAGAGGTTGGACTCGACTATTGATGTGACCTCCCTAAAGAAGAAGATAGAGAGTCTCCGTGTTGATGTCATTGTACTTCTTGCTCCCCCAGAGACCGAGCCAGAGTCCGCCCCTACAGCACCGGTTGATGATACATTATTGAGTGCCTTATTCGGAGATGGTATGCCAACGCCAGATTCTTCATGTGTTGCTAGGACGCATCCCTGCTCCAGTCGTATTTCTGATGACACTAAAGTTGAGAGAGCGAGGAAGAGGGAGTACCAACAGACTGAGGCTGCTCGGAGGGGTTCCATAGTTGACAAGGAGATGAGACAACAGAGGGCTAGGAAGGTACGTGTTGGCACCTCTAACAGCATAAGCACTATGGATGGTGCCTTGAGCATTGATGATAGCACGACTGAGGGTAGTTGGCTAGTTGATGGGAGCGCTACTAAGGGCGTTCCGAGTGTTGATCCAGTGGGGTCCGGGAAACCAGAGCCACCCACTTCTTGAGTGGTCTTCGGCGCATATGCGCCACAGGTTTGTTTCACCTAATACTTTACTCTTTACATTTTTTGTGCATTAGGGACAATGACACTTTATTTTTTTGGGGTGGGGTAAATGGATTGTGAGTGATAGGGTGAAGTCTGAGTAACCCAACTCATAATCCTCTCTTGGGGTTTTCTTGCATGTGTTCTTTTCCCCCAAGAGACTGTTTAATTTATGTTGAACCAACATGTTTAGGAATGTATTTGTAGGAGTAAGTAGAAAAATGATAGCATGATGGCATGAAAAAGATGAATAAAAAATTATCCATGTCCAAAAATGATGAAATGTGCTAGATCTTATAGGCTTGATAAGTTGAATGTGCTGGATCTCAATGTGACATGATAGGAACCAATTTGACTTCATGACTTAAGCTAAAACTTGAGCTGGGTAATTTGATAATCAGAAAATGAAACAATATTCCAAGAGTGTGTGAGAAAAGTTGAATTTCAAACAATAAGTGTCAATCTAGAACTTGCCCCGTTGGTCCTACTAAGATGATATAGGCTAGAAGTTGGGAAGTGATCATAGGTCTTTGTTCAAATTAGTCCACTTAAGCCTAAAATGATCCAACCAAATGAAATCAATGTTCCCTTTGATCCAAATGTTTGAGCCTAAAATAGACCATTTCTTTTGATTCACCTGACTCACCTTCCCTAAAAATGATTGTCTTTGCCCTGGTCCCTCCTTTGACATGTGCACCTTGACTTAGGCCAAAAGCCTAAGTTGAGGGTGGCTAATTCAAAAAGTTACCTTGATCTTGGCCATGGTCCGACATCGGATATTTGTGCACCTCGACTCATGCTAAAGACATAAGTTGACGGTGGCTATGAAAAAAGAAAATGAAAGAAAAAGGGTAAGAAAATAGTTATGTGTTGAAAAGGAAAATTGAAAAGAGAAAGATGTGACTATTGTGCAAAATGAAGCAAAAAGATGATAAACAAAAGTGCTAAAAGAAATAAAGAAAAATAAAGTGAAAGAAAAAGAAGAAAGTGAAAAATAAGAGCCACAAAATCAAAAGTCACATCTATGTTGAAAAGAGACAAGGGAATAAAAGGAAAATGAAAGGATGTCAAAAATAGGTTGAGAAAAGAGGTAAAAAGTCAATGTAATGTTAAGGAAGACAGAAAGTCACTAAAAAAGTACCCAAATGTATCATACCTGACCCTGAGCCTACGTTGCAAGCTAAGAAAGTCCTATAGTGATCCTAGCAACTAGTTTGGAGAGTCTAAGCAGTGAAAATAAGGGAAGCCTATGGTATTGAGAACTAACTATACTTGAAGTCACTTCTGAGCGTGAGTGTTGAATGAATCCTAAATCTCAAAGTTCATATCTTCTGTGTGAAAAGGATTTATTTTGAAGTAAGGGCACTAGTTACATTGTTGGGAAATTGATACCTTGGTGATTGTGCATAGTGTATGTTGTGATGTCTCTTGGTCGATCTATGTCATGTTTTGATTAATATGAGTTGGTTTGTTGAGTCTAAGAGAAAAGATTTGCACTAAATAGATGGAATGGGTTGAAATGGCCATGTGATTGCTGAGTTTGTATGTCTGCTTCTACACAAGTGTCATTTAGAGTGTTAGTGTGTCGCTTGAGGACAAACAAATGTTAAAGTTGAGGGTGTTGATATACCGTGAGTTTACTGTATTTTTTATGCATTTCACTTAGAAGTTGTGTGTGTCTAGGGCCATTTTGTAGTGGAAATATTTTTTTTATGTGTTATGCTTGCAAGAAAGAGGCTTGGACGCGGTCGAGTGGGATGAAAGCTAAAAATCTGCAGAAGTAGCCACCCACAGATGTGACCTACAGACCGTACGTCCTGTGATGGTCCGTCAAGGGTAGGCGTAGATAGGAGCCTCAGGGAAGTCTGACCAAGTGTGGATGTAACGACCCTAAAAATGAACTAGTGAAACTAGAGCCTAACGTGTGTGCGTGTGTGTCTGTCTTGAGTTTTGATGGTGTTTTATGTTGTCCCGAGCCATGGTTGAGGTGTTTAGTGGTTAGACGTGAAGGTACGACTCCCCAAGGACCACCCTAAGGGTCCTTGATGAGGACCCTAAGTCTAAACCCCAAGACCCCACGGAAACCATCAAGTTGGCCAAAACATGGTGACCTACGGATAGGGTTCATGCCCCGTAGGTCCATCCACACCCCGTGGATAGCCTCCGTAGGTCAAGTGGCCTAAAACCAACTTGCATCCCCAGACCGCGGACCAGCAACACTGTCCATGAATATACTCACGGTCCATGAGTCCAGGGCGTGAATGGGTACTATTTTTCTGGTGCAGTCTCGCCAAGCTAGGGGTTAATTGGTAAATTCACCCCCAAGTCCCAATTAGTAAGTGGATGTTTATTTTAAGTGTTTTAAGGTATTTTAAGAGTAATAAAACATTAAAATGCTATTTTAGAAATCATTCTTCAATTTTCCCCAAAACAAAACCCTTCCCTCCTAAAAAGTTCTCTCTAGAAACTCCATTGGAGATCAAGGTTAAGATCAAGCTAGGGTTGGGGATTTCAAGGTGTTTCTTCTTCAATTTCGTAGGATTCTTCAAGTATAACGTATGGTGATCCTTCATCTAGGGTTATTTTTCACCCTAGAGTCAATTTCAAAGAAGTTTCAAAGTTTCAAGTTTCATGAAAAATCCTAAGATTCACTCAATCTCATGGGTTCTTGCATCAAACATTTTCGAATGATAAAATATGATTATATTGATGTTTAACTGATGCTTTAAGATGATTTTACTCCATGAACCCATGATTTCTCTCAATTCCTAAATTGTGATTTATGATGTGGGTTTGTTGATTATGAATGAGTGTTGATGGATTCATGCTTAGATTGATTTAGATTATTGAATTGTATCATCAACTATGCCTAATTATGGTGAATTGTTTGTGAATTAAGGTTTGAGATCATTGATGAGTCCACAAATTGGACTCATTTAGGGCTTTATTTTGATAAGAATAGTGTCCTCGAATGCTTATTTTGTCTAAATATCTGATGAAAACTCTTAAGTTTCAGGTATTTGAAGTTTTAGTGAAAGCATGGACACTTAGGCACAAAAAGGAACAAAAAGGCTGAAAAGAACGACGAAGCTGAAGCCCGAGCATCGAAAAGCACACTTGGCGATTCACCGAAGGGATTTACTCCGCCCTTTGTTCTAGTACAAGAAGCCCTGAAGGAGAAAGATCAAAAAGGCGATGAAAGGAGCAGTCGGCGCTTCACCAAATAGTTCCACGAAGCAGTACTACACCACCCAATGGTCCAGAACGTGAAGGTGCTGAAGGCAAGCACGAAACGGCGATGAGATAGACGAAGGGCGAGTCGCCGAAGTCATTCGGCGACATCGACTAACTTCACCAAAAGATCCGCCAGCGCTATTTTCTGAAGTCTATAAATACTGAACTTATTATTATTTTTAAGAGTTAAACTTTTATTTTAGTTTCCAGAATAGAATAGTACTTTTTAGATATTTTCTCTCAAGTTTAGAGAGGGTTTTTGGGAACTTGAAGAAAGGAGTTCATCTTCCCAAATTGGAAGTGGGTCTTCTCTATTCATCTTCCTTTGCTTAAATTAAGGTTTAATTTCTTATACCCATTTAATTTTACTATCATTTTAGGTGTATTTTGTTATTTCTTGATGTGTGGCTAAAAACCCCCATTCTTAGAGTGTGATTTAGCAAATATGTGTTGATATTATTGTTGGGTCTTGCTTGCTGATAGGTTAGATGTAGTTTACTGATGATTTCACCTAGTGGTTGTGATTTAATCTAAAGAGTTTGTAGTTGCAAATACAAAGCCACTCATGTGTTTTCGGCTTGCCCGAGAGGGAGGTCGCGAAACCAAGACCACTAGACTGATGACCTAAGGAGTGGGTCGACATGAGGTTTAGCTCGAGAGGGTGAACCCTAGTCCCATATTCTAACATTCAGCTCGAGAGAGTGAGTGGGGTAAGGCGTAGGATGGTCTTCATGCGGCAAATAGGTGTCCGAGAGGAACGCATTTGAAACAGGGTAAGTTGCCCGAGAGGGAACTTATTTTCATTCAAAGCTTAGCCTAGTCACTATTATCTTACAAATTTCTTGTCAAAAGCATGTACCCAACTATTTATCTTAACTTGTATTGCGTTCAAACCCCCAAGAACATTTCCCCATACTTGATTTTCTTGTTAATTTTTGTTGCTTTTACTACTTGTAACAAAACCCCAAAATCGATATTTGACACTTTCGTATCACCTCCTTATTTACAATGTTTTTGTTCGTTAATGTATTGAGCTACGACTAGTTAGAGCTTAATTTTATTTTCTATCAATTCTCAAAACCACTCCGTTGGGACACGACCCCAACCTTTAGTTTGGTTACTATACTATCGACGATCATAGATACTCATACCATAGGTTAGTGTCGTTGGTCATGATAAGCCATCAAAATGGTGCCGCTGCCAGGGAGTGGTGTTATTTGAGAATTTTTAGATTAGTAGAATTTTTGTTCTTCTTAGTTATAGTTTACTAACTTAACTTGTAGTTTTGTTATCTTGTTTATATTGAAGTAGAGGAAGTGAGTATGGCGAGCAGCCCTCAAAAGCTAATGGAGTTTCTTCCATTAGAGGTAATGATATTCCGAGAGCATATCCTCACCTTCAAGCAATTAGAGGGTGAACAGATCCACAAGTCATGGGCAAGGTTTAACAAACTGATCAATCAATGCCCAATTCATGACATTCCTGACATAACTCTCCTTGATTGTTTCTACAGAAGTCTTGGTCCTGCAAACAAGAGGTTGGTCGACTAACTCATTCCGGGAGGCATTGCGAAACAACCATATATGATAACAGCCCAAATGCTTAATCAAATGACTAAAGTGAACCAAGAAGTAGAAAAGGATTTCATGTTGGCCACCCTAATGACTCGGATGGATGAGTTGGCTAAAAAGATGGTGAAAATTGAAATTCAGTGTAAGAGGAAGGACAAATGCAACCCTCCTCATGAGCGAAGTAGTCTCAAGGATAACGAGGTTAAACGCCTTGAGGGAACACTCTCAATCATTCTCCACAAGTTAACTGAGCAAGATAGAGAGCTAAAAGAATTGAAGGAAGACATTGAAGGAATGAAATGGATGATTTGGTCTCATTCCAAAGTCGTCCAACTCCTCGAGGACCTAATGAGTAATGCGTTGCCTCAACTCCATCAATAGAGAAACATTGGGTGGCCCAATGAGGACTTGGCCAACTCCAACAATGAAACTTGAGCAAAGATTTGCGTCGTGCCACTATGGTAAACAAGGCGCTTCTTGGGAGGCAACCCAAGGTCTTAAACGTTTAGGATCTTACTTTTATGGATAATGGTGTGTTGTGTTGTAGGTTAAAATGAGGAAATTGCGGAAAACTTCTGGTTGGCGAGTAGAAAGTCCATTTCGCGAGTTGCCAAACAAGTCTACGAGCCTGACTCGATCCACCGTTTGGCTCAATAAGAGAGTTGTACATAACCTGTAAAACTCGGCGGATTCAAAAAGCAACTCGGCGCATCGCTAACAAGTTTGGTGATCTCGATGCAGACCGACAAATTCACCCACTGAAATTCAAGAATTCTGAAGATTGGGTGGGATAAATGACCACTCGGCGAATCGGCGAGTAGGTGGGCGAGCGCGACTAAGGTCGCCAAATGGACACAAATTGAATAGCATGTATGACCAATAATCACACTTCTTCATCCTTTCTCACTTTCAAACTCCATAACTTCACACCAAGGTAGTAATTTACAATTTATCACTTTAAATTAGTATTTTAGTAGCAGATTAGTGCATGGAACTCGGATTTTTGTTGCCGACTAGCATTACAACTTTGTTTACTTAGCGAAAAGGTTAGTCTTTGAAAACTCTTCATCCGCTCTCAAAACGATAGACCTCATCTGCAACCTAGGGGTCCACTAATGCATGTTAGATCTCTCTGATATGAGTAGACATTTTCGAGTACATGCTTCTGGTTTGTAAGTTAGGGCATATTTGCTCTTACTGATTCGACTTCCTTTTTCGCTCTGCTTACTTTGAATCTAAATGTGAAAAACTATGCATAGTGGGTGTTGACCATGAATGGGTGTTATGGGTTTGGGCTAAATTTCATTAATGATTGGTTTAATTTTGCCTTTGAGGTCTGTGCGATCAATTGTGCAAAGTGAGTTGAATCTCAGGCACGTTAAGTCAGTCAGTGAGCTGAGTTGAGCTTGCCAAATCAATCAGCGGTTCACCCCCTAGACCTAAATCACTTTTAAATTCTTATCTTAAGTGTTGTGGGTTCTGTAAATTTCGACGGACATACTTATGATCGCCAAAGAGGTTTGGCGAGTCGTTGATTAGATCGACGATTCTGTCTGAAATTTTATGCTATAATGTAATTACTCACTATTCTCTCTCTAACGTTTCGCAGATATGGCCAAATAACTGACTAGAGGGAGGGAGAAAGGAATTGTGATCAGAGAAAATACACCTCCACCCAGGGGCAAGTCTACCACAACTTCAAAAAGTAAAGGAAAGGGAAAAGCCCTCGAATTATCTGACGCAGGCTCTAACAACATAGGCTTCTACACTATCGAGTCACCCACATATAACAGTGAGAGTACAGAGTCTGACGAAGATTACCAGACAGAGGCAAGAAGGGCTGAGTTACGATCCAAAAGGATACATGATCCATATCGGATCAGAGATAGCCAATCCACCACTCCAACTCTTCCAGCTCCAGGGCAAGCATTAGTGTTGTCACATCTAGTACAAGGCCCCAAACATGGATCAATGAATAGATCAAAAGTGGTTGGTCTGAGGACGATTATTGAGGAGAAATGACTTTCCATATATGGGGTTATTGATAGGTATCCAAAAGTGATGGAGTGCCTGAAATACCACAAATTCCAAATCTTCACAAGACATCGCGGCTCTTACATACCAAGCTGGGGTAGAGATTTCTACGATGCATACAGTGCATTAGTACTCAACGGAAAAGGCTGGTCCCATCTTTTAAAGCAGTTGACCACGTGGTTGTCAAAGGAAGGAAGGTAGCCTGTGTGACACTGAAACTATCAACGTAGCTTTGGCAATGTCCGATAAGATTAATGACCACTGCCAGCAGTTGATCAGGACACAGAAGTTGGATGCATTGAAAAAAGTGGTTAGCACCGCTAGTCTCAGATGATAATGCTCCAATATGGTTAGTAGAAGGAGTTCCAATTGAGAAGAAAAATTTGAACATAGTTGCACAGTATTGGTTGGGATTCATCAGCAGCACAGTTATGCCATCACAGAATGAATCAATTCTTCGTCATGCTAAGGCAGCTTGTCTTGGATGCATCATGGAAAAAACCAGGATAAATCTTGGGAAGATCATTTCCTCATAAATCCATATGCGTGCAAAGCAGGGCCAGACATCTCTACATTTCTTCGTATTAATCACTGAATTATGCAAAAGAGCTCGGGAGACTAGAGGTGCAACGAAGGATGTGGAATTGGCTGCCACCACCTCCACCAATATCTAAAAGATTGAAGCCGAATATCTTAAGGACCAGGCAGAAAAGAAACAGAAGGAAGCTGTGACCACTAGATTATACCTGCATAGGCATGTTTGCCTACTCCGGCCCCTAGGCCTTCAGTTGTTGTTACCCTCTATGAACCGATCACTCAAGCATCATTGATCCGAATGGGACAGCTTGCCCAAACTGCTAATTGTCAGACCGCCAACTGGAGAGCTCTATTCCAGGCATGATTTAGGTTGCCCTTAACTATGTTGTGAGCCACTAATTACTACTATTAATGCTCTAGAGGCCAGGATGTTAGTGTGTGAGCACGATCAAGGAGACACAGAGAAAGTAACAGCCGTAAAGGCCACCATTGTAGAGCTGAAGAAAGATGTGGACTACCTAAAGTCCACTGATATATCCAAGATTTTTGGAACAGTGGAAGTTCCAGATGCGTCCGAAATGCCTCAGAATGCCGTAAGACATGGAGATGGAATGGAGCATATAATTGATCCTAAATCGGAGGTAGAAACTGACGAAGAGTTATTTGAGGAAGCTACAGCGGATGACATAGCCGAGACTGAAGAAATCATAATAAATGTTGTTGTGTGAGCGTCTTTAGCAAAGTCTCCTGCTGCGGGATCCAGTGAAGCTGGTTCTTCTGGTGGTCATTTCGGATACTGATGCCCAGACAGATGGAGCAACAGATTGGCCAGGATCACCTCTTTACCTCCTTCTTTGTCTTTCTTTATTTTGCCTCTCGAATTCTTATTACTTGCATTTGAGGACAAATTGTTTTTTATTTGTGGTGGGGTGAGGCTCACCTTTTTGTGTGCTTGTTTCAGATACTTGTGTTTTGTATACATTTGGGTTGTCTGTTTATAATTGTGTTCATAACTGCTTTTGCGATTGTTTGAGCTTATGGCTCTCTTTTGGGTTTAATTGCAAAATGATTTTTACCCTTCCAAAATTTTTTGAATTTTTTGCACATTTTTGCCACCCCTCGTGAGTTGAATGTGGCTATTCTTTTGCAAAAATTTAGGTCTCGGTTTTGATCAATACCGATGACTTGAATAGTGCTCTCAATTGAACGAACATGAATGTATGGCTACGATGAGGCCAAATGAAGTTGCATAGACAATATGTGAACTCTTTGCATCTCGTTGTGACTAGTCATTTATCGAATTGATTCTCTTGTTATGACTGTTCCACACTAGCGAAAGTGTGTAGTTTTGCTTAACTTAAGTGTCGATTCCTTGTGTGATTAGCTTGCTTTGAACCATGCATGAATAAACCTAGAACTTGCCATGTTAGTCTAATTGATTTAGAAAGGTGTCCTCTTGATATGATCTTAGGCAACTTTAAAGAGTGTGAGCCAAATTTGGCATATACCTCTTTTATGGCCTACCTGTGAGTGTGTGAACTCTTTTGAACACCCTTTGAGCCTTACCTTTCTTTGGAAGAACCTTGATGAAACCTAGACCTCACTTGACCCACTACCTATAACCCTCTTAATTTGTGGCGCCCAAGTCCGCTTCGCAGACTTGCTCCCCCAGGAGAAATTTCTCTCTCCTCATCACAGAGAACATGGAATCCAGTGTTTCAAAAATTATTTTGCGACCAAATATTATAATTCATCTCCATGTTGCGGACTTGCTCCTTAGACAATGTTTTTCGACCATCTCTCATTATTAACTATCTAAAAATCATTTAATCATCACGATATCCTTCATATCATAAAGCATAACCTTGAATTTATAATTCAAATTCAAGGTAGAGTTAAGAGTTAAGTTTTTAGAGTTCTTTTGAGTCATTTTGAGAAGTCTTTTTACAATCTTTTAAAACTTGTTTTAACGCTTGAACATTTGAGTTAAGGAAGAGTAGAGTTGAGTTCATTTTCTTTAAAATGATATATGGGAACTAAGTATTCCCAAAAGAAAATGTTTTTACATTTAATACGAGAGGAAACACCAATTTCCGAAAGAGTTCATGAGCAGCTTTAAGTACTATCTCTTTTTAGAGAAACCTTTTGAGTAATAATCTCGAAGTTGAGGAAGAGGAAATGTTTTCTTTCAAACATAATGAGCTAAGTTATATTTTGGGAGTAGTATTGAGCACCGATGTGGGTGAGAATTCTAACAACTCTAAGCCCCCATAAACCATGTAGCCCACGTGGGTAGAAAGGGTCATGCTTTTTAGATGATTCCTTATTGCTTTTTAAGCATAGACTAGTGGATCCACAAAGTTGAGGAGTTCTATATCCTGGCAAAGTATTGGACAGTTCTGGCAGCGTGGGCTAGAAGTTGTATCATCACATAACTCATAGTGATGGTTGTCGGTTAGAGAATCTCCCAAACAGGGTATTTTGTATTTTTATATACAAACTGAGTTATTATTGTATCTGTAAATACATTGAGTTTTTATTACTATTTTACATGCTTTATATAAACTGAACTTTTATCATCATTTTATATTGCATTGAGTTGAGTATCCATGAGTAGTTCTTGAGTTGAGTAGAGTCGAGGTGAGTATGTTTCTTTTTTATGAGTTCAAACTTGTAGGTTATATTCAGTATTCCCTTTACAAGCTTGTACATTCCATGTAGTGACGTCATTTGACCTGTATTTTTTGTGATGCAGATAAAATTAACCAAGATCATCAACCAGCACTTCGTTGATCCAATTGAGTTCTAGAGTTGTTTGGTGAGCCTCATTGCTTCCGGAGGATCCCTTATTTATTTTTTGTTCTTCAGTTTGTTAGGATGATCGGGGGTCTTGTCCCAACATCCCTCATAGTATTAGAGGCTTCATAGATAGATAGATAGTGGTTCATGAGTCTTGTTCATATCAGTTGTTATGTTCTAGACTTGAGTTGCCCTTGAGGCCAGTTTGAATATTTTATTTCTAAAATATTCTTAGATTATCTTTTGAGATTTGAGTTAAAGTTTACATTTGATTTCATCTTATGTCGATTAAGTCTTCCGTTGAGAGTTGAGCCGGGTCAAGGGTTTGCTTGGGGCCAGCAATGGTTTTTTAGTGCCGAACGTCTAAGGTATAGGCTCGGGGCGTGACAAACTTGGTATCAGAGCACAGAGTTTAAGGGTCCTAGGGTGTCTATGAAGCCGTGTCTGTAGAGTCTTAGTTATCGGTGTGAAGAGCGCCATATCTATAATTACAAGGCTGCAACATTTAGGAACTAACTCACTTCTTTCGTACTCTTTTCATGCGATAGAGTTTAACTCTATGAAGTTTCTTTCTAATTTGTGCATGTGTGTATCTTTCAGATCATGCCTCCACGATGAGTTGTTTGAGGTTGTCCTTCTGGGAGGACTGTTGAGGATCAAGGAGTACCTAATTTACCTGAAGTACAACCCCAAGAAAAGGTCACAAATGTTGAGTTCCGAGATGCTATTTGAATGTTGAGTCAAGTGGAACTATCTATAATTAGGAGATTGCAACATTTACGAACTATCTCACTTTTTTCGTACTCTTTTCATGCGATAGAGTTTAACTCTATCAAGTTTCTTTCTAATTCGTGCTTGCGCGTATCTTTCATATCATGCCTCCATGAAGAGTTGTCTGCGGTCATCCTTCTAGGAGGAATGTTGAGGATCAAGGGGTACCTAATGCATCAGAAGTGCAATCCTAAGAAAAGGTCGCAAATGTTGAGTTCTGGGATGCTATCCGGATGTTGAGTCAAATGGTGGCCAACCAAGATGATCAGCAGAGAGGGGATCGACAGGATGTGGTTGATACATCCAGAATTCGTGAGTTCTTAAGGATGAATCCTCCAAAATTCACTAGTTCAACTGTCACTAAGGATCCGAAAAACTTTGTGGAGGAATTGCAGAAAGTGTTCGAGGTTATGCATGTTGTTAATGCTGAGCGAGTGGAACTAGGTGCATACCAACTGAAGTATAACGACCCAAAAAATGATAGGTTAAACTAGAGCCTAAACGTGGGGGTTGACATCAAGAGATAAGGGAAAGGGCTAAGGGTTTTGGGTGTAGGCCATGGTTTGGGAACCTAAGCTACCTAAAACTACGCCTAGCTACTACCTTCCTAGACCACGAGGGTCTTCATGACCCGTGGTGGCCCGCATAAGTCGTGGTGCCACCTGTAGTTGGCTAAGCAATAATTCTAAAACGGTGCCAAGCCAAGGCTCTCCTTCACGAGCCACTTCATGGCTCGTGGTCATGACCACGGGCCATGGGAAGGCTCGTGGGATTTCTTAGCTTGATGAGGGTTGTGTCTTGATGAGAGAGCTACTGCCCCAAAGACCACGGGCACCACCACGAGACGCGGTGCCCTAAACGGTCCGTCAAAGTGGTCGTCAAGATCACTTGGTGGCAACGCAACTTGGCCAAGCTACTGCATCCATCTTCACGATTAATGGTCTTGACCACGGATAGTGGGAGGTCACGTGGACTTGCCTTAGGCCTTTGAGGGCTTGGCAAGTTGGAGGAGTACACTGCCTAGGGGACCACGAGCACCACCACGAGCCGTGCTACCCCTCACGACCCGTTAAGTTAGGCGTGGTCCTTGACGGGGCTGCCTAAAATGGGGAGTTTTAAGTAATTTCCCTTTTATTAATTATTATGTGGGATTGATTTTAAATGGTTTATATCACTAGTATATATAGTTTTAATTCTTTAAACAAGTCATTTACTCTTTATTTCCCCAAATCAAAAGAAAGAGTTCGTCTGTCCAAAAATTCTCTCTCTAAACTCAAAGAAGAAGAAGGGAACCATTGAAGATAGGGTTTGTGGATTCAAGGTGTTTCTTACTCAAATTTCATGGGGAATCAATAGACAGGTATGGTAGTCCTCATCCTTGTTTAACTTTTCATTCAAGGAGCCAATTCCAAAGGCGATTTCAAGTTATCAAAAACCTAGGGTTTTACTCAATCTCATAGGTTCCTTCATCAAACGTTTTCAAATGCTTATTAATGACAAGTTATGATTTTATTAGTGCTTAATTGATGATTTATGATGAAAATACTCTATGAACCCATGAATTCTCTCAATTCCTAAATTATGCCTTTATGAAGTGGGTTTGATGATTATGAAAGCTTATGAATGGAATATGTCTAAATTGCTATGGTTAATTGAATTGTATCATTAACCCATGCCTGAATTATAGTAAATTTTTGGTGTGTTGGTGTGTTGATGATTTGAGATTCATGGCCTTGAAGGCATAGAATGAGGAATTTAAGTATTATCATGATATCTTGTGTATGAATCAGAATCCAATGAAGTTGATGTGATCATGTATTGAACGTAATTGTGTTATAATTGAAAGGCTATTTCTCAATTTGACACTTATGAATGTTGATAATGTAAAGTGAAGGGTTCTTCATGGCAATTGTATATCTTGAATTGGTAGGCTTATGCATCCTATTCTTGTATAGATTAAAGTAATGTGGATTGATGCATTTTGAATTGGTAGGCTAATGCACCTTTTCTTATATGGATGAATGTATATTGACTTGATGAATGTGAATCGATAGGCTTAGGGCATTTCTTTGACAATTGAATGATGAAGTATTCTAGGCTATGTCTTGAACCGGTAGACCTAGTGTTGGTATCCCTTCATGATGACTCTAGAAATTAATGTGATGTTAAACCTTGAATAGGTAGTCCTAGTGTTGGTAGCCCTTTCATGTGTGAAATGATGAACCTTGTATTGGTGGACCCAAATGTTGGTAGCCCTTCTTGAGGATTCAATGAGCTATCCATGTAATGTACCATGAATCGATAATGGAATTCCTTTCATTTGTAATGATGTGTCTTGGGTCGATAGGCCAATAGCATTCCTCTCAAGCACAATAATGAAATGTAAATGAACTATTCTATGGGAATAGAGGCTAAGCACCAAGTGGATATGGTAAGATGGAAACTCTCCCAATGTTAGGCTAGGGTTCCACTGAACATCTTCCTATCCCATAACTATGTGCCTGCATAGGATTTTATCTAGTGGATTCCATCCAAGCTAAATGTACCTTATTCTACCTTAGGCAAGTAGGACACCTTTTTCCTGTGTGGGGCCATATGACACTGGATTCCATAGTTAGCTCTCATGGTCTATGTCGGTTAATGCTTATTCCCATCATGTGAGATGTGCATTATGGTTTCTTAAGAAGTTCTATGAAGTGTGGGTGGTAGCATGGGATGTCATCCATGCATTGCACGAGTAGGCTTTGAGAGGGTCATAGTGAGTTCTCTAAGTCTTAATGACTAATGTATGAAAGTCCTTTTAATGAAGCTAATGAAGAATGTTGACTTAAATGTCTAATGTGACTATGCATGCTATATTTGGGTTGTATTATGAGTTACTTTCCCTTGTCATGACTTATGAAATGTTTATGTCTCTTATGTATGGATATTGTGTAAAGGTCAAAGGTTGAATGGTAAGTTCACTTTTGGTGACCTTAATTTGGTACTTTAGTGTGGATGGTGGTATGGGACGCTATCCATACATTGCACAAGGTATAGCATGAGGGTTACTTGAGGTGAAGGTTTAATGTGAAGGTAATGGTTTAAATGTTGTTTATGGCTCTATTGTGAGAAATGACTTATATGTTGGTTATGTTTGTACAATATGCATCTTATACTTATGTTCATGAAGTTTTATCATAATGGCATACTAGCATGACTTTCAAATAACATGTCCCTTTTAAACATATTTTTGCATGGCTATCATACTTAGTACTTAATTGTGCTAACCCATATTTCTTCATGTTTTACTACAAGTGTAGGTTCCGGCAAGTGAGATGCTTCTCTCTAGTTCAAGTGCTTGGATCAAGATCCTTCCAAGGCACAGTGGTATGTCCTCATAGATTGAGGACAAGTACTTTAGAAGTTTCTTTTCTTTCATGTAACAGACAATTGTTAGTCTTTTGATTGCAAAGGGTCGTGACCCTATTTTAGTTTTCAAGACATTGTTTAGATGGCCATGTGAAACTTTAGACGTCCGCTGTGTTTTTAAATGAAGGTTTTGGATTGTTTGGATTTAAATAAATTTTTTATTCCATACTATTTCTATATCGAATGCAATGAAATGCTATGAGGCTTGTATGAGACCCCTTCGGGGTCAAGTACGTCGTGTCGCATCTAGGGGCTAGCCTTGGGTCGTGACAAACATGGTTTCAGAGCATAAGACTTTGGAAATGGTTTTTAGGATTGATGTCTCACAAACCACGTCTAGTAGAGTCTTGTTCATCGGTGTGAGTCGCGACACATCTATGAGCGAGAGGCTATAGGACACTAGGAAGTTACACTTCTTTCATTATTCTTAAAGTCATGCCTTAGAGTGTAGCTCTATAAGTGTCCTTTTCCTAATCCTTCTCTTGTGTTTATAGGATATGAATACAAGAAGGACGCCCGCAAGGAGAGTGGAAGAGGAAGTTGTGAATGAGGAAGTTCCTCCCCAAGGTCCTCAAGACGACCAAGTTCCGATTGATGCTCCGGCCATGACTAATGATGAAATTAGGTCATCTTTTCTAACCTTAGCCCAAGCTATGACGGCACAAGTTACTAGAGATATGGGGCCTAGAGTGAATTATATTGAGAGTACTATGGCTTCTAGGTTGAGGGACTTTGTGAGGATGAACCCACCAGTTTTTATAGGTTCCAAGGTAGGAGATGATCCCCAAGACTTTTTGGATGAGGTGTATACGATAGTCAATGATATGGGAGTTACTTCTATTTAAAAATTGGAACTTGTTGCCTACCAATTGAAAGATGCTGCCCAAATTTTGTTTACTCAATGGAAGAGCAACAGGCCTATAGGAGTGAGGTCTATAGATTGGGAATTGTTCAAGGAAGCTTTTCTTGGTAGATTCTTTCCCCGTGAGAAGAGGGTGGTTAAGATGGAGGAGTTTATCAACCTTAGGCAAGGTAACATGAGTGTCCAAGAGTACTCCTTGAAGTTAACCCAATTGTCTAAGTATGCTCCATCTTTGGTGTTTAACCCTAGAGATGAGATGAGTAGGTTTGTTACCGGTATATCCGACCTAGTTGAGGAAGAGTGTCGTACGGCGATGCTCCATGATGATATGAACATTTCTAGACTCATGGTGTATGCTCAATCTATTAAGGAGTTCAAATTCAAGAGGAATAATAAAGAGTTGAAGAGGTCTAGGCCCGATGAGCAAGGTCAACCTATGTTCAAGAAGAGAACTCCAAATCAAGATTCTTCAAGCACTCCTAAGGTTAACCAAGAGAAAGGTGGTGAATCTCAATTTTCTAAACCTACTTGCACCACTTCTGGTAAGAGCCACTATGGGAAGTGCTTAGCCGGTACTGGTGGGTGCTATGGGTGTGAAAAAAGTGATCATCAAGTGAGAAATTGTCCTACTCTTACGACCAAAGAAAGGGAGGCGAAACAAGCTTCTCTTAATGGCCGGATCTTGATGCTCCAAAAAGGAATCGTTTCTATGTTCTTCAAGCTAACAAGGACAAAGGAGCTAATCTAGATAAAGGCACCAGTAAGTGATAGTTCTTTATGGTCATGAATGATTTGCTTTAGTTGGGTTTCTCTTAAGTGGGAAATATTATGTTGAATAGTAAGGTTGTGGAGAGTTTTGATACCCTTGTCACTTTCTTCTATTCCTATTCAAGTTTGAGACCAAGAGTTCCTTGTAGCTTGTTTCATGTTTTGGAGACATGTGTGATTAATGTGTTTCCATGATCTCCTTATGTTATGCATGTTTTGATGAGATTTATGTTATATGAGAAAAATGAGTTTTCATGACTGTGTTCCTCATGTTGATATGCATCTATAATGAGTTCCCTAAATACTTCATGAGTTGAATTGTTGAGCATGCCTATATGTGTTTTTGAAAAACTTGCATAATTGCCTTATGATGTTGTAATGAGCATGATGTGAGTTGGAGAAGGAAGTTCCTCTAACAAAATAAGAAATGTAATGTTTTTGTGCATAATGAGTTTGTAGAAGTAGTTCCTACTTTCTTGTAATGCATTGAGCTTATTGATGTTGAGTTGATGTTCCTCCTATGGTTATGCATTTATATTAATGTGTCATGCATAATGGGCTGCTAGTCTTGAGTCGTTATCCCTTAAAGTGTTTAAAGTGTCATTCGAGGATGAATGTTCCTAAGGGGGGGATAATATAATGACCTGGAAAATGATAGGTTAAACAAGAGCCCAAATGTGAGGGTTGACGTCAAAAGTTAAGGGCAAGGACTAACGATTTTGGGTGTAGGCCATGGTTTGGGAACCTAGGCTACCTAAAACTAGGCCTAGCTACTGCCTTCCTAGACCACGAGGGTCTTCACGACCCGTGGTGGCCACCACGAGTCGTGGTGCCACCCGTGGTTGGCTAGGCAGTAAGCCCTAGAATGGTGCCAAGCCAAGGATCTCCTTCACGAGCCACTTCACGGCTCGTGGTCATGACCACGGGAAATGGGAAGGCTCGTGGGATTTCCTTAGCTTGATGGGATGTCTGTTTTAAGCATGTTTTTGCATGGCTATCATACTTAGTGCTTAATTATGCTAACCCATATTTCTTCATGTTTTACTACAAGTGTAGGTTCCGGCAAGTGAGTTGCTTCTCTCTAGTTCAAGTGCTTGGATCAAGATCCTTTCAAGGCCGAGTGGTATGTCCTCATAGATTGAGGACAAGTAATTTAGAAGTTTCTTTTCTTTGATGTAATAGAAAATTGTTAGTATTTTGATTGTAAAGAGCTATGACCCTACTTTAGTTTTCAAGACATTGTTTAGATGGCCATGTGAGACTTTAGACTTCCGCTGTGTTTTTGAATGAAATTTTTGGACTGTTTGGATTTAAATAAGTTTTTAATTCCATACTATTTCTATATCGAATGCAATGAAATGCTATGAGGCTTGTATGAGACCCCTTCAGGGTCAAGTACACCGTATCGCATCTACGGGTAAGCCTTGGTTTGTGACATGAAGGGTGTTTCTAGAGTGTGGTACGACCAATGGAAGAAGAGTAGAGTTGAGGGTGCACCGTACCACATGGAAGAAGAGTAGAGTTGAGGGTGAACCAATTGTGAGATGGGCTATGTTTGAAGGTGCCTTCATGGGGCATTTCTTTACCCGTGAACTGAGAGAGGCAAAGGTAAGAGAATTCCTCACTCTTAAGCAACGAATCTTTGAGTTTGCAAGAGTATAGCCTCAAGTTCACCCAACTTTCCCGCTATGCTCCGGAGATGGTTGATGATATGAGGAGCACAATGAGTTTGTCTGTTTCTAGGTTGTCTCGTCTGTCAAGCAAAGAGGGTAAGGCAGCTATGTTGATAGGAGATACGGACATAGCAAGACTTATGATCCATGTGCAGTAGGTTGAGGAAGATAAGTTGAGAGATAGAGAAGAGTTCAGAAACAAGAAATCTAAGACAATTGGGAACGAGTCCAAAAATTAGAAAAGTAATGCGAACCAAACGTCTTTCCAACAAAAGCAAAATTGACCTGCTCCATCGTGTGCTAGTGCACTTGCACCAAGGAACAGAGGTGAGTTCAAGAATCAGAATTCACAGAATTTCAGAGCTGGACCTGCACAGTTTCAGGGTAGTGTGGCATAAGGAGGTAATGGGACTCCTGCATGTGCGAAGTGTGGTAGGAACCACTCAGGAGTCTGTCGTGATGGTTCCACTAGTTGCTTCAAGTGTGGTCACAATGGTCACTTCGTGAGGGAGTTCCCAAAGAATAGGAAGGGTGGTGGAAATGGGGGGGGCAATAGAGACCAATATTCTTCAGTGACTCCGGTAGACAGAGTTGCACCTAGAGCAGTTACTTCAGGGACAGGTGGAGGGGAAAACCGTCTGTATGCTATCACTAGTTGTCAAAAGCAAGATAATTCATCTAATGTTGTCACTGGTATGATCAAAGGTTTTAGTTTTGATGTATATGCATTGCTAGATCCAAGTATGAGTCTATATTTTGTGACTCCATATATAGCTATGAGGTTCGATATTATTCCCAAACAACTTCTTGAGCCCTTCAGTGTTTCCACACCTGTTGGTCTCTACCTGAGAGAATTTATAGTGGTTGTACCATTTCAGTCAATCACAAGGACACCATGGGTGACTTAGTCGAGTTAGACATGGTAGATTTTGATATTATTCTAGGTATGGACTGGACTCATGCCTGTTATGCCTCAGTTGATAGTAAGACTCGTGTAGTTAAGTTCCAATTTCCTAATGAGCTAGTTATAGAGTGGAGGAGTAGTTCAACAGTGCCTAAGGGTCATTTTATTTCGTACCTTAAGGCAGGAAAGCTAGTTTCCAAAGGGTGCATCTATCACTTAGTCCGAGTTAATGACTCTAGTGTTGAGACACCACATGTTCAGTCAGTTCGAGCTGTGAGTGAGTTTTCAGAGGTCTTTCCAGATGATCTTCTTGGAGTCCCTCCTGAGAGAGAAATAGACTTCGATATAGATATTCTTCCCGATACTCGTCCTATCTCTATTCCGACATATAGAATGGTTCCTGCTGAGTTAAAAGAGTAGTTGAAAGATCTTCTTGAGAAATGTTTCATTCGACCAAGTGTCTCACCTTGGGGCGCTCCGGTCTTATTTGCGAGGAAGAAAGATGGTTCTCTTAGAATGTGTATATATTACCGTCAGTTGAACAAGGTTACTATCAAGAATAAGTATCATCTTCCAAGGATTGATGATCTTTTCAATCAACTTCAAGGTGCCACTTGTTTTTCTAAGATAGACCTCAGATCAAGCTATCATCAGTTGAGAGTAAGAGAAAGTGACATCCCTCAGACGGCTTTCGGGACCCGATATAGTCATTATGAGTTTCTGGTCATGTCCTTTGGTTTGACTAATGCTCCTGCAGCATTCATGGACCATATAAACAAAGTGTTGAAGACTTATCTAGATATGTTTGCTATTGTATTCATTGATGACATTCTAATCTATTTGAGGAATGAGGAAGATCATGCTAGTCATCTCGGAGTACTTCTTCAAACACTCTAGGATAGAGAGTTGTATGCTAAATTTTCCAAGTGCAAATTTTGGCTTGAGTTTGTGTCTTTCTTGGGCCATATTGTTTCTGGTGATGGGATTCGAGTTGACACTCAAAAGATTAAGGCAGTGCAAAATTGGCCTAGACCCACATCTCCAACATATATTAGGAGTTTCTTTGGATTGGCTGGTTATTATAGAAGGTTTGTCTAGGGGTTCTCATCTATTTCATCCCCGTTGACGATGTTGACTCAGAAAATAGTTAAGTTTCAATGGTTTGAAGCTTGTAATAAAATCTTTCAGGAATTGAAAACTAGGTTGACTACTGCCCTAGTATTGACTTACCAAAAGGTACGCAAGGTTTTGTTATGTATTGTGATACGTCCTGTAACACCTCGGATTCAAGAAATACCAAAAATGCAGATTTTTTAAAACTGTTGGTGCCACTGAAGGAGGCCAAACCACGGCCCGTGGTATGGGCCACGGACCATCAGTATTGTCTGTGGTTAGCCACCTAAGAATCTCCAGAAAGTCGCAAACCCACGGCAAAACCTACAGACCGTAGGTGGGACCTTGGTTCGTGGTCCAGGTCTGGGGATCGTGACCCTTAACACCCAGCCTCAGATGCCAAACGATGCCCTGCCAAGAAGGATCGTCGGTCAGTCCACGGTCCGTCGGTCAGTCCACGGTCCGTCGGTCAGTCCACGGTCCGTCAGTCAGGGCCGTCAATGACCTCATCAGATTTTAAGTTGGGGTCGTTTTAATCTTTTCCCTTTGCGTTGGACATTTAAACTACATCATTTTATTCAGTTTAAGCCCTGTAAACTATTCAGAACTTACCCAAAAACATTCCTTCACCAAAATTCACCAGAACTTTGAGCGAAAAATAAGAGAAAGAGTCTACCAACCCCTCCAGAACACGCAATGGGTTTTCTTCAATTCCAGCCCTAAAATCGAAGGATTTCTCTATAGATTTCGTCAACAGGTATGTGAGATTTCACTATTGGGTTATTTTCATCAACTATGTCCCTAAAATTCAGTCAAATTCTTGATTCGCTATATCTTGCTTAGATCTAGGGTTTTTAAAACCTTAGATATTGGCTGTGATTTAACTGTTATAGTATTCTTAATCAAATTATCATGCTTTCGTGAAGTCATTGCTTAGTTCCTTGCATGAAACTCAGAACCCTAGTTGTGTAGATTCTCTTAATTCATGAATTACACTTGCTAGGTCAGTTAAACATATACACATGCTCCATTTTCAAATGTTTCATTGTTAGTACCTAAATGTTGCATTCTCATACTTGCATGTCAGAATATTGAGTTATCCAGTATTTCAGTTATGTTGTGTCATACACATTTCTAGTTTGGAGTAGGCTTATTATCGAGTTGGACTAGGGTTCAGTGTACCCTCATAGTCCCTGAATTATGTACCCTTGTAGGTTTATAAGTCGCCTTTGTTGGGCATCAGATTTAGTGATCACGCCACTCATGCCTGTATACCCCTGGCAAGGTATATTGGGTCCTCTCGATAGGGCCTATACATCGGACTCTGCATTTAGCTCATATGGTTTTATGTCGGTTAATAATAGCTCCCACAGTCAGACTCTAGTGCATTTGACCAAGTCATACTTCAGTATTTAGTCTCAGCATGTTAAATTCATGATTAATACTTGGTCATTTCATTTAGCCTGTTTTTAGTTATATTTCAGTATCTATGTTTCAGTTCAGATTATGTCATTGCTCAGTTGTGTTTGTTCAACTTTTATACTTTGTTCAGCTATTATTATGTCCAACATGCTCGGTATATTCCAAGTACTAATGCATACTCTGCACTACATCCTTTTATGATGTAGGTTCAGGTATTCAGCATCAGATCACGCATAGATTGGTTCCCAATCAATATTCAGTAGCTTCAACGGTGAGTCTTCATACTTTGAGGACAATAGACATGTCTTTCATATTTAGTCTTTTATTTTAGTTTTCAGTTTTCAGTTTTGCTAGAGTTAGTTGGGGGAATGTCCCAGCAACTCTAGTCAGTAGAGGCTTTTGAGACATAGTATTAGATTCAGTTTTATATTTGAGTGACTGTTCAGTATCATTGAACTCTTTGTAGTTTTATATAAATTCAAGTCAGTATTGGGTATTCCCCATCTTTCAGTTATCTCTTGTTTTAGCTTTCGCATAGTATCTCTTTATTCAGTATTTTCAGTATGCTTATGATATGCCAGACTCAGAGTTAGCTTGGGGTCATTCGTGATCCTAGGTCCCGTGTTACGTCAAGGGGGTAGCCTCGGGGCTGACAAACTTGGTATCAGAGCATTAGGTTCAAGAGTCCTAGGATGTCTGAGAGCCGCACTAAGTAAAGTCTCTTTCATGGGTGTGAAGTGCACCACATCAATGAGAGAGAGGCTACGAAGTGTTTTAAGAAAAACTTCACTTTTTTTGTTATATTTATCGTGCGTGGGTATGATCCAACTTCTCATTTCTAATTTGTTGTTATATGTTTCAGATCATGCTTCCTCGTAGAGCTTATCCAGGCAATACTAACGCAGTTCCTCTAGTCCTATACTGTGAGGTTACGAATGCAAAAAATTTGGAATGCGATCCAACTTTTGGCTCAGAGTGTAGCCAACCAGAACAATCAACAAGTCCCAGTTCCTACTAATACTAATGGTGGGTTAGTGGCAGCTAGAGTTTTTATATTTTCTTCGAATGAATCCGCTTGAGTTTCTAGTGTCGCGGATTGGTTACGACCCACAGAACTTCATTTATGAGGTTAAGAAAGTCTTTTGAGTGACGCAAATGACTAGTAATGATAGGGTAGAGTTGGTATCCTACCAACTTAAGGATGTGGCTCACATTTTATTCACTTAGTGGAAAGAAAACTGGGGCGCGGATGCAGCTCCTGTGACTTGGGAATGCTTTATTGGATCTTTTCTGGACATATTCTTCCCGAGAGAGTTGAGGGAGGATAAAGCTCATGAGTTTATGAATTTGAGGCTAGGTACCATGTTAGTCCAAGAATAAGGACTTAAGTTCACCCAGCTCTCCAGGTAAGCTCCACATATGTTTGCCGATCCAAGGGCACAAATGAGTAAGTTTCTATTTGGGGTATCTGACTTGGTGATCTATTTAGGATATCCAACTTGGTGAAGACAGAGTGCAGGAATGCTATGCTGCTAGAGGATATGAATTTCTCTAGGCTTATGACTCATGCTCAGCAAGTTGAGGGAGATAAGCTTATAGAAATAGCTAAAGACAACAAGAAGGCTAGACTAGGGAATTATGACTACTCTCAGCAGAAATCGAGTGCTGGGAATTGCTCACAATTTCAGCAGAGATATATTGCCCCAGCACCTTCATCAGCTAGTGCTCCATCTCCTAGGTTTCGACAGGATTAGAAAGGTAGGGCAACAGGCTCTAGGTCTCAGGGGAGTGCTTCAGGTAACTAGACCTTCCCAACTTGTCCAAAGTGTGGTAAGAACCATCCAGGCGAGTGTCTTGCAGGCAAGGAAGGGTGTTTTGGGTGTGGTCAGTCTGGCCATAGGTTGAAGGATTGTCCTTCTGCCAGGCAGGGGCAAGGAGGTAACAATAATAGGGCTTAGTCTATAGTTCCAACAGCACCAGCAGGTCGCCTAACTCAGCAGGGTGCTTTATCTAATACAGGTGGCGGTCAGCGCCAGAATAGGTTGTATCCTCTCCAGGCCTGCCAGGACCAGGAAGATTCTCCTGATGTGGTCATTGGTATGTTACGAGTCTTTCATTTAAATGTTTATGTATTGTTAGATCCAGGGGCTACTCTTTCCTTTGTAACTCCCTCTATAGCAGTAACCTAGGTGTCAGTCCAGAAACTCTTTCAGAGCCCTTCTCAATCTCTACTCAAGTTGGTGATCCAGTTATAGCTAGACGGGTATACAGAAATTGCCTTATCACTGTCTCTCAGAAAGTCACCTCAGCAGATCTTGTAGAGTTAGAAATGGTAGATTGTGATATCATTCTAGGCATGGATTGGTTAAATTCCTGTTATAACTCAGTCGATTGTAGAACCAGAATTGTTTGATTTGAGTTTCCATAACTGTTGTTATTCTAAGATAGACCTTAGATCTGGTTATCATCAGCTTAGAGTCAGAGATAGTGACATTCTGAAGATAACCTTAAATACTCGGTATGGTCATTATGAATTCGTAGTTATGTCTTTTGGACTAACAAATGCTCCTGCAGATTTCATGGGCTAAATGAACAGGGTGTTCAAACAGTATTTGGATTTGTTCGTTATTGTCTTTATTGATGATATCCTCATATATTCTCAGAATGAGGAGGAGCATGCGACTCATCTAAGAGTGGTTCTGTAAACTCTCAAAGATTGCCAGTTATTCACTAAGTTCAGCAAATGTGAATTCTGGTTACCGTCAGTCGCTTTCCTTGGTCATGTGGTATCTAGCGAAGGAATCCTAGTGGATTCTGAAAGAAATAAAGGCAGTCAAATAATGTCCCAGAACCATCTCTCCAATAGATATCAGAAGTTTCTTAGGTTTGCTTGATTATTATAGGAGATTTTTTGAAGGATTTTCATCTATACTTCCCCATTAACCAAGTGAACTCAGAAGAAAGTCAAATTTCAGTGGTCAGATGAGTGCGAGAAAAGTTTCTCAGAACTAAAGACTAGGTTGACTACAACCTATGTCTTGACTCTACCAGATGGTTCAGACGATTATGTGATATATTGTGATGCATCCAGAGTCGGCCTAGGTTGTGTGTTGATGCAGCGAGGTAAGGTCATAGCTTATGCTTCTAGACAGCTTAAGGTCCATGAGAAGAACTACTTGACTTATGACATCGAGCTTGCAGTTGTAGTATTTTCCCTAAAGATTTGGAGACATTACTTGTATAGTGTTCACATAGGTGTGTTCATAGATCATAAGAGCCTTCAGTATGTGTTCACCCAGAAAGAGTTGAATCTTCGTCAGAGGAGATGCTTGAATTCCTTAAGAACTATGATATGAATGTGCTTTGCCATCATAGTAAGGCCAATGTAGTGGTTAATGCTCTTAGCAGACTATCTATGGGTAGTGTAGCACATGCTGAGGAAGAAAATAAGGAATTATCAAAAGATGTTCACCGGCTTGTTAGATTAGGAGTTGGTTTTACGAACATGTCAGATAGTGGTGTGTTAGTTTAGAATAGAACAAAATCTTCATTGGTAGCGGAGGTCAAGGAAAAATAGGATAGCGATCTTGTGTTACTTCAGTTGAAAGGTGCAGCTCATCAACAGAAAGTAAGGGTTTTTCCCAAGGAGGAGATGGTGTGCTTCGTTATCAGGTTCGCTTATGTGTTCCTAATGTGGGTGAATTGAGGCAGCAAATCCTTACAAAAGCCTATAATTTCATATATTCTATTAATGCAAGTGCCACTAAGATGTACCATGATCTGCGGGGAAGTCTTTTGGTGAAATGGCATGAAAAGAGACATAGAAGATTTTGTGGCTAAGTGTCCTAATTATCAACAGGTTAAGGTAGAACATCATAAACCAGGAGGTGTGACTCAAGAGATTAACCTACATGGAGGTGGGAAGTGATAAACATGGACTTCATTACGGTTTTACCTCGTACTCGCAAAAAACATGACACCATTTGGGTAACAGTGGAAAGAGTCACTAAGTCTGCTTACTTCTTGGTTGTCAAGACTATAGATTTAGCGGAGGATTACGCTAAACTCTACAATGAGATAGTCAGGTTGCATGGGATTCCTTTGTCTATCATCTCAGATAGAGGTTCTCCATTTACCTCTTATTTCTGGAAATTATTTCAGAAAGGTCTTGGTACTCAGGTAAATCTTAGTACAACATTTCATCCATAGACCGATGGTCAGAAAGAGTGTACCATTCAGACCTTAGAGGACATGTTGAGAGCTTGTGTGATCGATTTCAAGGGAAGTTGGGATGATCACCTACTTCTCATACAGTTCGCCTATAATAATAGTTATCATTCCAGTATTCAGATGGCCCTTTATGAGGCATTCTCCAATTGGTTGATTTGAAGTAGGTGAAGCAGCATTGATTGGGCAAGATTTGGTTCATGAAGTTATGGAAAAAGTTCAGCTTATCAGGGATAGACTTAAGACAACCCAGAGTTGTCAAAAGTCCTATGCATATGTGAGGAGAAGGGACTTAAAGTTTGAAATCAACGATTGAGTTTTCCTGAAGGTGTCACCTATGAAGGGGGTGATGAGATTTGGCAAAAAAGGGAGGCTCAACCCTAGATATGTAGGTCCTTACAGAATACTGAAAAGGGTTGGTAGTGTGGCATATGAGTTAGAGTTGCCAGCACAACTAGCAACAGTCCATCCAGTCATTCACATTTCCTTGTTGAAGAAGTGTGTGGATGATCTGGCATCAATAGTAACATTAAAGAGTGTGGCTATGAAGGATAGTCTCACTTATGAAGAGGTGCCAGTTGAGATCCTTGACCGTCAAGTTCATAGGTTGAGAAATAAAGAAGTCACTTCAGTGAAGATTTTGTGGAGGAGTCAGTCCATAGAGGGAGCTACTTGGGAAGCAGAAGCAGTCATGAAGGTCAAGTATCCTCACCTTTTTCCTTCTGATTTCGTTTCTGCTTGAGGTAATAGTTCCTCTCCCATTTCTCTGTTCACTCCTTCATAAAAACAGTCTTAACATCATGTTCCTTAAGTTGTTGCTTTTTCAACATATTTGCATGTTTGTGGAACTCAGTTCAGTTAGATATCAGCTTCTAGTACTTAGTGGTAGGGATTACAGCTCATTCCCTCCTTACTCAACTAGTTTAGGCTTCATTTGAGGATGAATGTTCCCAAGGGAGAGATAATGTAACACCCCGGATTAGAGAAAGACCAAAAATATAGATTTTTCAGAACTACAGGTGCCACTGATGGAGTCCAAACCACGGCCCGTTGTATGAGGCATGGACCGTTGGTAGAGTCTGTGGTTGGCCACCCAAGAATTCCCAGAAATTTGCAACCCACGGCAGGACCGTAGGTGGGACCACAGTCCGTGGTCTAGGTCTGTGGATCATGACCCTCAACACCTAGCCTTACACTCCAAACGACGCCCTACCAGTACAAACTGTTGGTCAGTCTACAGTCCGTCGGTCAGAGGTCATCGATGGCCTCTTCAGATTTTAACTTGGGGTCGTTTTGGTTTTTTCCTTATGTGTTGGACATTTAAACTACGTCGTTTAACACCTAAACTACGTCAATTTACTCAGTTTAAGCCCAGTAAACTAGTCAGAACTTACCCCAAAACAATCATTCACCAAAATTCACCAGAACTTAGAGAGTAAAAAAGGAGAAAGAGTCGACCTACCCCTCCAGATCACGCAGTAGGTTTTCTTCAGTTCCAACCCTGAAATCGGGATTTCTCTGTAGATTTTGTCAACATGTATGTGGGATTTCACTAGTGGTTCCTTTCATCCACTAGGTCCCTAGAATTCAGTCAAATTCTTGATTTGCTATATCTTTCTTAGACCTAGGATTTTTAAAACCTTAGATATTGGTTGTGATTTAGCTGTTATAATATTCTGAATCAGATTATCATGTTTTCGTGAAATCGTTGCTTAGTTCCTTGCATGAAATTAAGAACCCTAGTTGTGTAGATTCTCTTAGTTCATGAATTACACTTGCTAGGTCAGTTAAACAGATATACATGCTCTAGTTTCAAATGTTTCATTGTCAGTACCTAAATGTTGCATTCTCATATTTGCATGTCAGAATATTGAGCTATCTAGTATTTCAGTTATATTGTGTCATACACATTTACAATTGGGAGTAGGCTTAGCACCGAGTTGGATTAGGGTTTAGCATACCCTCATGGTCCCAAAACTACGTGCCACCGTAGGTTTATAAGTCCCTTGTGTTCAGCATCATATTTAGTTATCACGCTAGTCATGCCTTTATACCTCTGGCCAGGTATATTGGGTCCTATCGTATACATCGGACTCCACATTTAGCTCACATGGTTTTATGTCGGTTAATAGTAGCTCCCACATTCAGACTCTAGTGCATTTGACCAAGTTTTTAGTTATACTTCAGTATTCAATCTCAACATGTTAAATTCATGCAAGTACTTGGTCGTTGCATTTAGCTCAGTTTTAAGTAAGGGTGGGCATAAATACCAAAAAACCGAACCAAATTAATTCTATTCTTTGGTTTTGGTTCTTCGGTTTTTTGATTCGATGTCGGTGTTATTTTTTCGGATGTTGGGTTCTTCTGTTTGGTGTTCAGTGTAAGGGTCTCAAAATTTTGGTGCACCGAAAAACCAAACTTTTATTTTAAAAAATTAAGAATTAAAAAAAAAAATATATATATATATATAGGCATTCTCTGAACTAAAAATTAGAAATTCAATCAACAATTAAATCATTCATGAATAAATCAATGTAACACCAAATGTACAATTTAATAGTTAACTTGAAATATTAATTTCCAAGAGAAACTCAAACATATTTCTACCAAGGTACATTATGTAAAGGAACCATCTTCATACTTGTTTTTCTCAATAAATTGTTGGAGGCACAATGTTCCTGATAAAAACAAATATAGTCTTTTAGTTAGCACAATAAGTGTTCCACGGTAATACGCATCATTCCTTAACATAGTTTTAAATTTCTAAGTATCTTATACTTTATCCTTATTTTATTTTTCATTCACGCAGAAAAAACGATTTAAAAACACCGAACTAAACCAAACCAAAGTAGAAAAAACCGAACCGAACTGAACTAGTTTGGTTTAATATAGATGCACGCTTTTCTAAAACTGAAAATTGAAAAACCAAACCGAAGTTTGATAAAACCGAACCGAACGCCCACCCCTAGTTTTAAGTTATATTTTAGTATCTATGTTTCTGGTCATATAATGTCATTGCTCAGTTATGTTTGCTCAGCTTTTATACTTTATTCAGTTACTATCTATATGTTACATGCTCAGTACATTCTAAGTACTGACACATACTTTGCGCTACATCCTTTAATGATGTAGGTTCAGGTATTCAGCATCCAGATCATACATAGATCGATTCCCGATCCATATTCAGCAGCTTCAGTGGTGAGTCCTAATACTTCAAGGACAATAGACATGTCTTTCATGTTCAATCTTTTATTTCAGTTTTGCTAGAGTTAGCTGGGGGCATTTCCCAACAACTCTAGTCAGTTGAGGCTTTTCAGACATAGTATTAGATTCACCTTTAGATTTGAGTGAATGTTCATTATTGTTGAACTCGTGGTAGTTTTATATATATTCAGATCAGTATTGGGTATTCCCCATCTTTTAGTAATCTTTTGTTTTATCTTCTGCATAGTATCTCTTTATTCAGTATTTTCAGTATGCTTATGATATGTCATACTCAGGGTTAGCTTGGGGTCATTTGTGATCCTAGGTCCCATGCTACGTCAAGGGGGTAGCCTCGGAGCGTGACAATGTCCGGAGTTGGATTGGGTTGAGTATTAATGCAGAATGGCAAGGTTATCTCTTATGCCTCTAGACAGCTTAAGGTTTACGAGAGGAATTACCTAACCCATGATCTAGAGGTGGTTGTTGTAGTGTTTACTTTGAAAATATGGCGTCACTATATTTATGGTGTTCATGTAGATGTGTTCACCGATCACAAGAGCCTTGCATATGTATTCAGTCAGAAAGAGTTTAATCTTAGACAGAGGAGGTGACTGGAGTTACTCAAGGATTATGATATAAGTATTTTCTATCACTCTGGTAAGGCTAATGTTGTTGTTGATGCCTTGACCAGGTTATCTATGGGTAGTACTTCCCATGTTGAGGAAGGCAAGAAAGAATTAGCCAAAGATGTGCACAGACTTACACGATTAGGAGTTCGGTTAATCGGTTCCAATGAAGGAGGAGTTATAGTGATGAATAGGGATGAATTGTCACTAGTGTCCGAAGTGAGAGAAACAAGACCAAGATCCTATTTTTCTTGAATTTAAGGCAAATTTCAAAAGAAAAAAGTGATGGTTTTTGAACAATGGGGAGATGGTGTATTGAGGTATCAAGGTAGATAGTGTGTACCCAAGGTGGATGAACTCCAATAGAGGATCATGGAGGAAGCTCATAGCTCCAGATACTCTATCTATTCGGGTTCCACAAAGATGTATCGCGACTTGAGAGAAGTCAATTGGTGGAATAGCATGAAAAGAGGTATTGAAGAGTTCGTTGCTAAGTGTTCGAATTACCAACAAATCAAGGTAGAGCACCAGAGGCATGGTGGTATGGCTCAGAACATAAATATTCCAGAATGGAAGTGGGAGATGATCAATATGGATTTCATTACTGGTTTACCGTAGTCTCGCAAACAACATGATCTGATTTGGGATTGTGGATCGAATGACTAAATAGGCCCATTTATTACCACTAAGGACTATTTTTACAGCAGAGGATTATGCCAAGTTATATATTCAAGAGATAGTCAAACTTCATGGAGTTCCGGTGTCCATTATTTCAGATAGAGGTGCGCAATTCACCGCACAATTTTGGAAGTTTTTCTAGAAATGTTTGGGTTCCAAGGTAAATTTGAGTACTGTTTTTCACCCTCATACTGATGGTCAGGCAGAGAGTACAATTCAGAATTTAGAGGATATGTTGAGGGCGTGTGTGATCGATTTCAAGGGTAGTTGGGATGATCACTGACCTCTCATTGAGTTTGCTTATAACAACAGTTACCACTCTAGCATCCAAATGGCTCCCTATGAGGCTTTTTATGGGAGAAGATGTAGATCTCCTATTGGATAGTTTGAGGTTGGTGAGGCTGGGTTGATAGGACCATACTTAGTTCATCAAGCTATGGAAAAAGTGAAGACTATTCAAGAAAGGTTGAAAACAGCACACAGTCGCCGAAATCCTATACAGATGTTAGGAGAAGAGACTTGGAGTTTGAGGTAGACGATTGGGTTTATTTAAAGGTTTCACCCATGAAGGGTTTTATGAGATTTGGCAAGAAGGGGAAGCTTAGTCCTCGATATATTGGTCCTTATAGGATATCCAAGAGGATTGGCATTGTAGTTTACTAGTTGGAGCTACCGTCAGAGTTAGCAACAGTCTATCCGATGCTTCACAAATCAATATTGAAGAAGTGTATGGGAGATCCTTTACTTATTATACCTATTGAAAATATTGGTATTAAGGATAGCCTAACTTATGAGGAGGTACCTGTTGAGATGTTTGATCGTTAGGTTCGCAAGTTGAGAACCAAGGAGGTAGCATCAGTCAAGGTCTTATGGAGGAATAAGTTTGTTGAGAAAGCTACTTGGGAGGCTGAGGAGGATATGAAGAAGAGATATACACATCTCTTTGAGCCCGAAGAAATTTTCAATGAAGGTACTAATTCTTTTCTTGGTACTTTTTAAGATGAAATATTGTGTTAATTTGCATGTTGAGTGTTTGAGTTGGATGTTAGATGCTTCAACCCTTAGTTTTACTTTAGAGTGATCTCATTCGTGGACGAATGTTCCCAAGGGGAATATATTGTAATATCCCGCCTTAGAAAGAGCTAAATATGGGAAGAAATTGAACTGAAATTTTACAAGTTATGCTTAAGTTGTGAGTTTTGGGTCAACTTCAAACGACCATAACTTTCAGTACATGATGAATTAGGGGCCTACAAGGAATCAAATGAAAGGTCTTGGAATCCTCTTTCCAATGCCACCGAGTTTGCTAATTTTCCAGCTCGTATGATGGAGATATGCCCATTTGAAATCAGGTTGTCCAATTAAGGAAAGTTACCCAAAAATGTGAGGGGTATTTTTGTCTTTTCCTTATCCAATCAGATTAAAACGTTTTTAGTAAATATTTTGGGGTGTAATCTGATTTGGGTCAGTTTTAAAATCCTAAACTACGCTTAGGGTTTTAGAGGAGAATTCAAAAATAGGAAAAGAGGAGAAAAGGAAGTACGAAAAAGGTTTTAGCAAATCGAGGATTTGTTTTGCCAAATCGAGGTATGTAAGTTTTCATACTATTGGGTTCGTTCATCCACACACCAATCATGTTTTATATTATCGAATTCATCTCTAGAGATTGAGGAATTAAGTTCTTGATGAGTTTCTTGAAGAGTTATTAATCGTTCTTGAATCATGATGTTTGATTGAGTGCTTGAGGCGAAGATTTTGTTAAGGGGTTGAGTAAATTGATAGTTCTTGAGTGGGTTTCATTGGAATTGTCCTGAGCTATAAGAATTCCAGAGTTTTTACCTTAGAATTTTAGAGGGTATGAGTTAATCGATTTTTGGAGAGGAAGAAAAGATCGGCAGAAATTGGCGCCCAAGTCTACGTCGCGGGCTTGCTCCCCCAGAGAGAAATTTCTCTCTCTGCGTCACGGAGAGAACGCGGACTCCACTATTTCAAAAATTATTTTTCGACCAAATATTATAATTCATCTCCGCATCGCGGACTTCATCTCCAGACAGTGTTTTTCGATCATTTCTCATTATTAACTATCTAAAATTCATTTAATCATCATGATATCCTTCATATCATAAATCATAACCTTGAATTCATAATTCAAATTAAAGGTAGATTTAAGAATTAAGTCTTGAGAGTTCTTTCGAGTCATTTTGAGAAGTCGTTTTACAATCTTTTAAAGTTTTAATACTTGAACATTTGAGTTGAGGACAAGTAGAGTTGAGTTCATTTTCTTTAAAATGATATATGGGAACTAAGTATTCTCAAGAGAAAATGTTTTTACATTTAAGATGAGAGGAAACACCGATTTCCAAAAGAGTTCATAAGCAGTTTTAAGTACTATCTCTTTTTAGAGAAACTTTTTGAGTAATAATCTCAAAGTTGAGGAAGAGAAAATGTTTTCTTTAAAACATAATGAGATAAGTTATATTTTTGGGAGTAGTATTGAGCATTGATGTGGGGGAGAGTCCTAAAAACTCACAGCCCCCACAAACCATGTAGCCAACGTGGGTAGAAAGGGTCATACTTTTTAGATGATTCCTTATTGCTTTTTAAGCATAGACTAGTGGATCCACTTAGTTGAGGAGTTCTATACCCCCGGTAAAGTATAGTACAGTTCTGATAGCGTGGGCTAGACGATGTATCATCACATAACTCATAATGATGGTTGTCGGTAGAGAATCTCCCAAACAGAGCATTTTGTATTTATATATACAAACTGAGTTATTATTGTATTTTTAAATACATTGAGTTGCTATTACTGTTTTAAATGCTTTATATAAATTGTCATCGTTTTATATTGCATTGAGTTGAGTATCCATGAGTAGTTCTTGAGTAAAGTAAAGTCGAGGTGAGTATGCTTCTTTTTTATCAGTTCAAGCTTGCAGATTATGTTCAGTATTCCCACTACATGCTCGTAAATTTCATGTATTGACGCCATTTGACCTGCATCTTTCATGATGCAGATACAGGTAACCAGGATCATCAACCAACGCTTCGTTGATCCAATCGAGTTCCAGAGTTTTTTAGTGAGCCTCCTTGTATTCGGAGGATCCCTCATTTATTTTCTGTTATTCAGTTTGTTAGGATGATCGGTAGTCTTGTCCCGAAATACCTCATAGTATTAGAGGCTTCATAGATAGATAGACAATAGTTCATGAGTCTTGTTCATTTCAGTTGTTATGTTCTAGACTTGAGTTGCCCTTGAGGCCAGTTTGAATGTTTTATTTCTAAAATATTCTGAGATTATCTTTTGTGATTTTGAGTTAAAGTTTACATTTGATTTCATCTTATGTTGAGTAAGTCTTCCGCTGAGAGTTGAGTCAAGCCAAGGGTTCGCTTTGGGCAAACAATGGTTCTTGAGTATCAGCCACGTCCAGGGTGTAAGCTCGGGGCGTGACATATATAACCAATAGAACCTTGGCAATATTGGTTAGAAATACTATATTAATACCAATTTGATACGAATCAAATATCTCCAAGTGGATTATCTCTTTTTTGCACATTAATAAAAATATTGTCTCATGAAAAATAATAATAATAATAATAATAATAGCATGAAAAATAAGTGCATCAACTGCACTAACACATAATATGTGCAAAACATTTTCATAAGATTGAAATTGATCTTTTTTTATGTTAAGCGATCTCACAACCAGTGGGGTACTATTTAATGGAATCACTTTAAAATCTTTTAGATCCTTCAAAGATTTTCATAGAACCTTCACTGTCTAGCCAGAAATGACAACGATTTCATTATACGTATTCAAGTATTTCATCTATTGATAGTTTCAAAGAAACCTCATCGCATTCACCACGGCAGAACATATCTCTGTACAATAATGTTTGGACTTATGCGATAATTTTTTATGTTCCAAGGTACAATTCGTACTTTAATTCTTACAATTTATACTTTCGCCATAATAATTCATTTATACCCCACTGACATTATACCTTAATATATGGGACTGCAAGTTCAAAACATCACTTTTCAAGTGAAATAAAATATACTTGAATTGAGTATTTTATTGGCCAATTGTTTACAAGATCCTCATTACCATTTGTAATGTAGAGCGCCACATTATATCAAAGATATCGTCGACGATTATTTTGACTCGATTACAATATGACATAACTTATTGATATCTCTTCATTTTTCATCATTTCAGGTATTTGAACCTTTGCCGAGTTTTTATAAAGTGTTATGTCATAGTGCTCTTTCAAACCATTTACCTCATTATCATGACCATTTTGATAATTTTCTCCTCTCCTTCCTCAAGAAGTTTACGTTTGGAATCGATTGGTCTATCACGCTTCTGGCGTACCATAGACAATGTCCTTCAACAATTATTTATTGGATAATTTACAACTTGATTAAAATATTGGGTCAGTAAATACATCTGGCAAATTATTTACAACATTTTGCAAAATAATTATCTTTTGAACTTCAAGTTCACATTTTTTAACGTGGATCTAGATAATTCACCTCACACATAATTTTTAGTTGCTAAACATATCTCCTCCTAATATTAGGAAATCTAACATTTTCCCCCAACCTCATTTGGGGATCCATCTTTGTGCGTGGTGGAGCAATAAAATCGTATATGCACACATCAAATATTTAGATGGAAATTATTTGGTTCTTGGCCCTGAACCAATTGTGATGGAAGAACCTTGTTGGGTTGATGTGTACATATTAAATAAACTCATCTCATACCAAATTTTATTTGAGAGATTTGTTCTCATAATGAATGGTCTAGCTTTAATTGGAGGCATACAATGTTTGCTAAACCAACCAGCATTATCAACATAATTTTATAGTTTGGAACTGTGTTTTTAATTTAATAATTCGAGCAAACAACCTGACAAAAATCAATTTGTAAGTTGATACAAATGCACATGTGATCATACCATAGATGCATCTATTAAATCATAATAGTAATTGGTTCATATGGCAGGTGAACGAGCTTATATTCACCTTTTTATATGTTTCAAAAATTTTAGGGTATACAATCCCAATCTTAGCTGGTACAATGATCATTTTATCATGAGAACAAGCATCAAAATTTAATTCTTGAAGAATCTTTTATTTCTTCAACATATAGCCACGTGAAATTTTAATTTCTTTTGCATCACATTTGAATCGAAATGATCAACCAAGTATGCCAATTGATATCTATTCTAGTAAACTTCTAGTTTACTTTTCCATGTGATTTCATCATTATGCTCATATTTGTATACAACAAACAAGAGGAAAAAATGGATAATCTTTTACGTAAATATTTATAACCCGCTTCGATTGTAGTAATCTGAAGATATTAAGTCTTCCCATAATTTATAGTCTCAATATAATAATTTTCTTTTCATTCCTCCGAAACTTAAAAAGTTTCATTTCAGATTTACTACAACCTCAATATCATGAACAATTTCATTTCTTTGAATAGTAACAAATTAGCCATTTCAGATCTCTCAATTAATTTTTTGTACTACCATAAATTTCACAACATCATTCGTATGGTGACCATCTTCTTCAAGGAGAAAATTATTCTTATTTTTCATGGTTAAAATTATTACATACAAGACTTGTTTCTTGACAATCAATGTCAAATTTGTGTTGCCACACAATAATATTTATTTTGGTCATGACTACAACCTTTATAGGAAATAATTATTTCTTTCTTTTTGCCCTTTAGTGGTTCATAATAAAATGTATTTCAATATTTGTGATGTACTCAAAGTACATGACTAAATGACCATTTATGTCAAATTATATTTTTTTTATTTTCTCAAACCTCCCGATGACATTTATCGAACCATACATGATCATGTTCATATCTTTAGTTTTATCACATTCACTTTCAAGAATGGATAAGCATTCACAATACTTATTATAAGTCATAATCTCTTTAAGGAGTTGACTATATCCATTTATACGTACTCCATAAGTTTTTCATTAGAAGCTCATTGTCACATCTTGATATTTGGTATATTTACATGTCCCATCTCATCATCACCTTGAAAGATAAAAAATACTTTCACTTTTTTTTTCTTTTAATTTGATGGAGGATTTATAAAACTTTTCAAATTGGACTTACACTAACAATAACATGGCCAATAACCTTTAGTACAACTTTGATGGTAAAAGTTACCTTCACATTTTGAAGGATCGTCTTAATTAAGAACCCATAATGTTTCCTTTTAATTATCATAATGATGACCATTAACATTTTACCACACCCATATTCATATATTCAATCACTTGTCATATTCCAAACATAATATGCACTGGTACCACATTCACATAAGGGAATGGAGCAAATCAACTGGTTGTATTTCATGACTTTTATCAAAAGCTTATCAATTTGCTCAGTCATTACTACATCGTCATTATATTGCATTGGGATTTAAACCCAACGTCTTACCCATAAAAAGACGTTTTAAGTCATTATTTTTTGTGATCCAACCCCAACATTTTATTATCATGATGTACCAAGACTCTCACCCGATGTATTACCCTCTTGGTGCGATAGGACTTGAATCCTTCGTATTACCCTCAATCAATGACATAACAAGTCAAATATAATAGGACTCACCGGTGAGCCTTAAAAAAATATTATCACTTTGTGATTAACATGCACAATTAAATATAGAAAAAAAGAAACACAATAAAAATATTCTCAACAAAGTATGTACTAATATCTTAAACTTATCAAAAGAAAGAGTTGTGTATAGTATTGTATTATATTATGTTTAGTGTACAATAATTAAGTTAGTGAATTACCGTTATAAATCAAGGAATCAATTGTATACTAAAAAAATTAATTGCACACTAAAAAAAAATAAAAATCCAACTACAATAAAATAGCTCACTACCATCATCTTTTTTCAATTTTCATGTGAACCCAAAATATTTCACACACAAAACAAAATAAATTAAAACCTTATGTAATAACAAAACAATGAGCATAATCATAACTAAAATATATAATAAGTTTCACATACAAAAGAAAGTAGATATAGTCGTAGGTGAAAAAAAAGACATAGTAACAATAGTATTAATCATTCACCTTGTTACAAAAAGAAAATAATGCAATCTCAACAATACTAATAACTTACCTTTTTTTTTTCATCAATTGGTCACCACTTGCTAAATCAAATTGGTCACCACTTACGGAATCAAATTGAACTCTATTCGGAGATGATATTGAAATGAGTTTAGAGATTCGTGCAGATAACATGTTATAAAATTAAAGCAAAATAAGACAAGAAATATAGAAGATGAAAGCAATAGAAATAGGGAGACAAGAGATCCGAGCTAGTTTTATTCTTCCAAGTATTCAAGTGTATCCAGTATGAACTCTAATGCCTCTATTGAGTGTACGGAAAAGGGCCTAAAATATCCTCAAGCTATTAAAAATCGTATAAAACTACCCTTTATCCACCTATTAGCTCCCAAATACCCTTGACATCCACCTTTTGTCCAATATTGACCATATTTTTAACAATCACTCATTTAAATAAATTTAATCAATTCCTTAAATACGTGGCGACATTATATTGGTCACATTTTAAATAATCTAAATTAATTTATAAATGGATCCATTTCTAATTAGACCCATCCAAATCATACTCACCCGATCCATATTAACTTAACTAAACATATCCAAATTCTCCATTTTTTCCATTATAAAAAACTATGAAGAGACTTTATATAAAAGACATACTTAATCCATCTCATCCTAATTTTTTTACCATATTTCATTTTTATTAGTTGTCACTTTCACTCGTCTTAGCTAATTTCATTTCTTGATCTACCGGTGAGTTTACGGTTATAGGAGAACAATTCATAAGTCTAACACCACCATCCCATCTTCTGCAACTTCAATACCCGTCGTCGGTGAACTTTCTGGCGACTTCTCTGAAAATTAGAGGAGTCAACAAACCCAACTTAGGTTCTGAAAACTCCAATGGTGGTGGTTCGAAAGGTATAGATATTGCCATCATGAGCAGCAATGATGGCATAAGTGTTAACCATTTAATTTCTTTTAATTGCTATTGTTCAACTGCTATATAAGTTGTTGGGTAAAATGAGATTCTTCACCTAATTGACAAACTACTCATGAAATTCTTGACACTTAGGAAGATGAGTTACAGAGCAAAAAAGAACGAAGATGGGTTCAGTGGAGTTTAAGTTAATGTGGATCGGGTGGATATGATTTGGGCGGGTCAAATTAGGAGTTTGTGAGTTCGTAAATTAATCTAGGTTATTTAAAATGTGACCAATAAAATATCACCACATATTTAAGGAAACAATTAAATTCATTTAAATGAGTGGCCATTAAAAAAATAGTCAATATTGGACCCAAAGGTAGATGTTAAGGGTATTTGGGAGTTAAAAGGGAGATGAAGGGTAGTTTTATATTATTTCTAATAGTTTGAGGGTATTTTAGACCCTTTACCGTTTATAGTATTACGTAGAGGCATACAAAAGGGTTAGTCATAAACATGAAATTAACCATGAAAGTTATGAAGACATTAATCATATAAGTAATGGAGGAATATCAAGGGAGAAGGTTATGGAGGTGTGGGAGTTACTATACATTATGGTGTAATTACACCTTGAACTTATGGACATCCACATAAATATATTTACAACAAATTTTTATTTTATTTTTCTTTCTAAGTTATTTTTGAATTTTTATTATGGGCCCAATGCCAAATGTCTTTTTTTATTGGTTACTATGCGACATCATTCGCGAGTGTGTGACACACACTCTCTATTTTTAGTTGATTGTCAGAAAATGTTTGATAGGTATATTTTTTAACTAATAAAGGTGTTCAATTGGAACAAACCTAAGAAATGATGTCTAAGTGAATTATGCAGACAACTCTAAGGGGTCGTCGATGATTTTAGCCTAAATTTTATTTACATATGAAATAAATGGTCAATAGATATAAATATGGGGTTGTTTTTAATAAAATATAAACTTGTGAATCCGTTTTTATATTATAAAAAATTCCAAATCAGTATTTTTGAATGAAATCACATATTCAAACATTGATTTCATCTCACGATTTCATATAATGATATGATATGGAATGACCAAAAGCCTACTAAATATCGTAATATAAGTTAAATCAAAGGGCACTATCGTCTGTGTTTACAATCCCATTTACCATATCACCCTCCAAATGCATCAGATTTCTCTTCAAAACTCTTCCCTTTTGTCTTTTTTTCTCTCTTCATATTTTTGGGTTCTATTAGGGTATATTCTCCGCTTCTTCTTCCTCTCTCTTCTCTCTAAAACAAAAAAAAAATGTAAAATCTTTCACACTGTTGATCACTTCCACAACTTTAATATAGTTATCCATATTTGAAGAGAGAAGAGAGAGGAGAGTTTTTGCTAATTCGGAACCTTTCCTGTTTTCATCCAACCAGTCAAAGGTGACGCTTTTATTGCACATCTTCATCAATTTTGATCTGGGTTTTCTTTTACCACCAATCTTTGTTATTCTTGGACTGTCCAGTTGGTGAATTTGAGAAAGATTTGATTTTGGCATGGTGGGCAGTGCCATTTTGAATGTTTAGTCTATCCCTTGCTTTACTGGTCAAGTTTCCTTTTTTCGTGTTTTTTTTTTGTTTGGAGGGTGATGATGGGTTCTGATCCAAATTCTTGTATGTAGCAATCTGTATGTTCTGATTTGCTGCTTAGAGATTGACTTTTTGTTTGTATTGCAAAAGTGAGACATTCTGAAATGGCGGAGAATTCCTCAGCTTGGGTTAATTTTACCCTACACTTACTGTGGGTTCGACTGGGCACTTTTGGGGGTTGGGGGTTGGCGGAAGTATCTCCTCAAAGGATATTTCTACTTTTTATGTTCAAATATCTGTTTTGACTATTTGTATTACATTTTGTACACGTTTAAACGCTCATCTCTCCTACCTGACCATCAATCAGAACATTATAGAGTTGTATTTTATTAAAAAGAAGTATTTGTTTATTTACAATGTGGATTTGATTATTTGGACTAATGAGATAGACATTAAGAATAAGCATGTACGCTATCATGAGGGAATACCTTATTCAGATTAGGATCATTTAGTTTGATGTGATGAGTACAAATGATGTTACGATTTAAGAAGAAGAATACTGGTTTAGATGACCTAAAATTGTTAGGCCTGAGAAATACACCATTTATAATTCAGACATTGTTTGTTTATAAGAAAAGAAAGGTTGCAAATGTAGCTTGTTTTAAAAAAAAAATAGATCTTGGGAAGTTGAATTGCTTTGCTTTTGTTTTTTTCAACTCCCTCTATTTTCTGTGTTTCTCTATCTCTTTGTTGTCTGGTTTTGCCGGCTGATGTAAAACAATTATTTGTGTTTCTGATTGCTCTCTTTCTCTCTATCTCACATACACACTCACACACATGTTTCATTGCAAATATTATTTGTCTTCTTCTCCAAGATTGTCATGCTATGTGCCTTATATTCTCTGTCAAAGAATCTGGAAATTCTTATTTCGGTATTTTCTTTGACAGGCTATACCAAGGACTATTTTATGGTGTATATTCATTCATGTGGGAGGCGTGGATGGAGATGTCTTTCTAAAGACTACATTGATTTAGCGTGTTGTACGACAAGTTCAAGATGTCTTGATTTCATTTTCTGAAGACTCTGAAATACTAACTTTGAAGAACTTTGAACGTTATATTCACTAGCTTATTATTTTGGCAAAAGGTTTTTTTTGCTGTCGTGAGTGGTAGTGACAGCTGCTAACTTTATAAGTGATCCAAAAGATAGAGACCAACTTATATCAATTATCACCCAATGGAGGAAGTAGTTCATTTATCATTCCAGAAGCAACACATTCCTGCTAGGAAAGTTTCATTCAATGGATTCTCCAAAGATCTGTGGGCTGCAGTACAAGACGGGTCTGTAGCTGATGTTGATTCTTCTTTGGCATTCCTCAAGAAGAGTGGAGGAAATATCAATTTTAGGAATGACTTTGGCCTTACACCTCTTCATATTGCAACCTGGAGAAATCACATCCCAATTGTTAAGAGGCTCCTTGCTGCTGGTGCAGATCCTAATGCTAGGGTGTGTTAGTCTTCTGATCCTTCTCTCATCTCAATTTTATGATGTCATTTATACTTGCATGCTGACTTGTTGCTCTCTTAGTTTTAGCCGTCACGTGATAGGGTGAGTAATTACTTACATTTTTTCCCCTTTGTTTCTCACTCTTTGGTTAACATTGGCCTGTTTCTTAGATGTAGTGGACAACACTCTAAAACATCAATGTATTCAAGGCTTAGTTATTTGATTATTGTTTTTAGTACGCTTCTTCTCATATGGCTAATTTGTCAACTCTGTTTTACCTTTGATGGTTCTTTGATAAATACTCTGGCTGTGGTGTTTTTGTCTTTTTTAAGTGTTCACTAGAACGCCAATGTAATGTTGAGTTGCTAACTGTGGAGTGCTATTTGGTGTATCGTACCAACCATGTGTTTTGTGTTGATGTCTGACTTGGGGATTTGTTCAGATAAGCTACTAGTAGGGGTGAAAAATGAAAAAAAAACTGTATTTTCTATGGCATGTGTGAAAATCAATGTAACTTGAAAGATTGTAGGGACTTATTGAGCACACAACCAAATGGCATGGTCCTCAATGTTGTATCTAGTTTGTATCCTGACAAGTTGGAAGAGAAAAATATGTCACAATCCATAACCATTGTACTATACCGCTAAGAATTACTGCACAACTGGAACTTCCAGTTGTGCAGTAATTCTTAGCAGTATAGTACAATGGTTAACTTCCAGTTGTGCAGTAATTCTTAGCGGTAAAGTACAATGGTTATGGACCCCTGACCTTGAAAGTAATGGTTATCTATTGCTGAAGATGTCAGTTTTTCAATTTAATCTCGTCTGTTTAGAAAGCTTGATGTACATTTGTCTTATGAAGTCTATGTTTAGCTTATCAGGATGGGGAATCAGGATGGAGTAGCCTTCATCGCGCCCTGCATTTTGGTCATCTTGCTGTTGCTAGCATCCTTCTCCAGTCTGGTGCTTCTATCACTCTGGAAGATACGAAATCTAGGACTCCCATTGATTTGTTGTCAGGACCTGATTTACAGGGCATTGAAAAGAATAATTCAGGTGGATGTGAAGACTCTTCAATTTCTGTAACTCTTGATGATTCTTTTAGGAGTGGATAGGTTGACTTTCTTTGTCTTTTGCATGTTTTTTTTCCTTTTAGCTGCTACGGAGGTTTTCAGTTGGGGCAGTGGTGTGAATTATCAACTAGGGACTGGAAACACACACATTCAAAAGTTACCCTGTAAAGTTGATTCTCTCCATGGATCAGTCATCAAGTTGGTTTCTGCAGCAAAATTTCATAGTGCCGCCGTTACTGCCCGTGGAGAACTCTATACTTGGGGTTTTGGAAGAGGCGGCCGTCTTGGGCAGCCTGACTTTGATATACATAGGTAACCTGAATAAGAGGAACGTTTTTGATTGTCCAGAACAATCCAGCAATATATTTTTTCTGTTTTTATAGAGGGATGTAGTATATATCTGTATTTTGCAAGACATTTGGCAAATTAGTACTCCCTCTGTTTCAATGTAAATATTTACTTTCCTTTTTCGTCAGTTAAGAAAAATAATGTCTCTTTTTATATTTAGTAACTAATTAAATCTAATATTCTACATCGCATATTTCATACCGCGAGATTCAATCGGCCTTTTGGTACATTACACACATCTTTAGTTAAGACCACAAGATTCTCAAGTCTCCTTCATTTTCTTGAACTCCATGCTTAGGTAAACTAAGACACTTAAATGAAATGGAGTGACTCCTGATTAAAAAAATTTGAAATGGAGTGATTTTTTTTTTTTAAATCCTAAATGTTTTAATGTGATTATTTTGTGTTCTATTGTTTTCTGTTCTTCAACTCTGCTACTTAGACTTTCTCATGAAAGCAGTATAGGTTCATAGTTAGTTTCCTTTATGGTTTCAAGCTTCAAGTGTGTGTGTTAATGTATATTCTTTCCTCTTCTTCCAGCGGCCAAGCTGCTGTAATAACTCCACGGAGGGTGATCTGCGGTTTAGGGGCTCGTCGAGTGAAAGCTGTCGTTGCAGCTAAACATCACACTGTTATTGCAACAGAGGCTGGAGAAGTTTTCACTTGGGGTTCCAACAGAGGTAAATGCTTTCCTGATATTCACATTGCCATATTTACCAACACTTTCAGTTATCCCGAGCAGCTAATATTGTTTCAAATGCTTATTTCCTTGATGTTATTAGGTGTATTAAAATTGTCATGCTTCCTTGTTGGTTGTAATTTAGTGCATATGAACTGGTCAAGTGTCCTTGCAGTTAATGTGTTTTTGGCTTTATGCCTACTGCATATTGATTCATTTAGTGATGATGCACAGAGGGTCAACTTGGGTATACTTCTGTAGACTCTCAACCTACACCGCGTAGAGTGAGTTCACTGAGATCAAAAGTAGTTGCTCTAGCTGCAGCAAACAAGCACACTGTTGTAGTTTCTGACTTGGGTGAGGTTTTCACTTGGGGATGCAATAAGGAGGGTCAGCTAGGCTATGGAACATCTAACTCCGCTTCTAACTATGCTCCAAGGGTAGTTGAGTATCTGAAGGGAAAGGCCTTTGTTGGAGTTGCTGCAGCTAAGTATCATACAATTGTTCTTGGATCTGATGGAGAGGTTTTCACTTGGGGTCACCGGCTTGTTACTCCAAAGAGAGTTGTGATTGGGCGGTTCCTAAAAAAGATGGGCAACATCCCAATGAAGTTTCATCGTAAGGAACGTCTTCATGTGGTTGCAATAGCTGCTGGGAATACACATAGTGTGGCTCTTACAGAGGACGGCACATTATTTTACTGGGTGTCATCTGATCCTGATCTGCGTTGTCAACAGGTTTTAGCTGCTGTCTATGTTGTGTATACTGTTTATATCACTGCATGAATAATGTCTAACATATCTTAATTATTTGTAGTTGTATTCACTATGTGGTACAAATGTAGCATGCATCTCTGCTGGGAAATATTGGACAGCTGCGGTTACTGTGACAGGTGATGCGTATATGTGGGATGGGAAGAAAGGAAAGGAGAAACCTCCTACTTTAACTCGGTTACATGGGGTTAAAAAGGCAACTTCAATTTCCGTTGGGGAGACCCATTTGTTGATTATCACTTCTCTATATCATCCTGGTTACCCACCTAATATGTCCAATAATCATTCTATACTCAAGCAGAAGATGAAAAGTGATACAGATGAACTCAATGAGGGATTTATGTTTGATGAGGTTGAGTCAGAGGAAGTTTCCTATATCTCAGAAAAAGACGATGCCAAAAACAAGACTGCACCAACCTTAAAGAGCCTTTGTGAGAAGGTGACTGCCGAGCATTTGTTGGAGCCACGGAATTCTATTCAACTGCTAGAAATTTCCGATTCACTAGGGGCAGAAGATCTAAGGAAACACTGTGAGGTATTTTCTTGTTGACTCCCTCTGTGTGCTTTTTCTGTGATCTTTTGTTAAAGAGAGGTTATGATGTACTAATAAGGTTCAGGAATTATAAAGTTAGAATGTTAATGATAGAGTAAATAGCAATTATAGTAGTAGCATTTTCTAAACTCTCGCCAGTATTTTCTATAGTTCTATTTGCTAAAAGATTCAGGGTTAGGTGCTTGTTCTCCAATATAATTAACCATTGGTTGTTTCTATTAAAAGATTAAACAAAATGAGACTATCAGTTTGGCTCTTACTTCTAAAAGTTCTTCTTCTTCTTGCTTCTCTTTGTCTGCTGCTAGAGCCATGTGTGGTAGAGTATTGGTTCTCTGTCGCTTCTGAACAAAACTGCTTGAAAATCTACATGTTTTAAGAGTCATAACCGATTCACGATTTGTTCACTGGGAGACAGATTTGTCAATGCCATCTGACTCAAAAAAGAGTTTGTGGGTAGGGAAGTGGAGGGGAAGCCCCCAAAAAAGGTTATATTAGATCTGCTTACTATCCTAGCTTTCTTTCAATCTTTCCGTCACTTAGTTAGAAAGGCTTCTTTTGAAGTAAACTATCGACTGCCTTCAAGAAAAGGTTAAAACCTGTTGTCTTATCAACTCTTGTCTTACTGCATATTGTTTTTTGTTAGATGCGCAGCTCACTTTTAATTGTTATGCTTTTGACTTCAAATTTGATGGTGGATTGTACTTGGCTGTAAAACATGATATAAATACAAATGAAGTGGTAATTGAGCCCAATTTCTTTATCAACTGTCTATTCATGACAATTTTTAGTCTTTAGATTCTGGACAATCTTTGATTAACTTTTTTAACCTTTTCTTCTTTTTATTTTACAATCTTACATGCATTAGTGTGCCGAGATTTGTTATTTGCTGCCGGGCTCGTTAGTAGGTTACAGGTGCTTCCTACATTACTTATCATTCAAGACTATTTTTATGGGCAGCACTTACCGAAGCTATGTGGATTTTTCTTGCAGGATATTGCAATCCGCAATCTTGATTATATATTTACAGTCTCGGGCCATGCAGTTGCAAGCACTTCACTTGATGTATTGATCATGCTTGAGAAAGTGTGGGATATGAAGTCATCTGAACCCTGGAGTTATCGCCGGCTTCCAACTCCTACTGCCCCCTTCCCTGCCATTATAGACAGCGAAGAGGATAATGAAAAAATTGAGGCACTTAGAACACGTGGCAACTGTACAAGCAGGCCAATTTTGAGACAAGTGAGAGACCAGAGATTAGATAACTTCCTACAGTCTGATGAAATTAAAGAAGGGGTTCTGAAACAAGTACGAGCTTTGAGGAAGAAGTTGCAGCAGATTGAGATGCTTGAAGAGAAGCGATTCAAGGGGCAGACTCTTGATAACCAGCAAATTGCTAAGCTTCAGACAAAGTCAGCATTGGAGAAGTCACTTGCTGAGCTTGGTGTTCCTGTAGAAACGGTCCAATCAACAGTATCATCCTCTGTTCTTGCTGATGGAAAAGGGAGCAATAAAGTGGATGTACCTAAGAAGCAAAGCAGAAAGAGCAAACAAAAGGCAGCACCAATTGAGGTAGCATCCAGTCAATGTGAAAGTGCTGAACCCAGCCCCAGAAAGGGTGCCTCGAGTGTTCAAATTCCTGAAGTCCAGTATGAGGTGAGGTTTTATCCTTTTGTATTTGTTCAATCCCTTGGTGTGGAAGACAGTAAACTATGTTCCATGTCCAGTTGAACCAATTAAAAAGTATCATCCATGTTTTAAGGTTTTTCATTTTAATATGTGGAAGGGTAATGATGTGCTGAAGAGTGAAAAGTGTGAAATATCTTTTATAATCTTAAGATGATCAGGTTGATACTTGATAGTGTCAGATTATTGGTTACAACACAGCCTGGTTTGCTTATGTATTTGTATATTTTTTATTCGAAAAAGGGTAAAAAATGCCCTTAAACTATGTGAAATGAATCAAAAATGCCCTCAGTTGGTAGTTTAATCCATAAATACCCTTGCCATCAATAGTTTGGTCTAAAGATGTCCTTATTGTTACTTAATGGGTCAAAAATGCTCCCTTTTCCAACAATTTTTCTTTTTGAAACATTCTTTTCCTAATGATGATTTTTTAATTAAAAAATGTTTATCCCATTTCAATTTAGAAAAGATTTAGAAATAAAAATATTTTCTATTTTATGAGAATTTTTTTATTGTTATCTAAATGAAAATTAATGATGGGGTTACTATGTGGGCATTCCAATAAAAATATTACTTTTAAAGAACACTATTCTTGTTTCTTTCCTTTAAGAATCACTTTTAACTAATAAATAAGGATGGAATAATCTTTTTTCTTCTTAATCTCATTTTAACAATTAAAATAGCCCAACTCCATGTACCCTTTTATATGAATATAGATTCTATATATAAGATCATAGTAATCCCGTCATTAATCTTCATTTAGATAACGATAAAAAAATTCTAATAAAATAGAAAATATTTTTATTTCTTAATCTTTTCCAAATTGAACCAGGATAAATATTTTCTAATTAAAAAAATCATTATCAGGAAAAAACATGTTTAAAAAGAAAATAAATGATATATTTATTTGGAAAAGGACATTTTTGACCCATTAAGTAACAAAAGGGTATTCTTGGACCAAATTATTGACGACAAGGGCATGTTTTTTTCCGACTATTGACAACTAGGGGCATTTTCCAAACTATTGACTATAGGGGCATTTTTGGACCAAACTATCAACTGAGGGCAGTTTTGTTCATTTCACATAGTTTAAGGGCATTTTGTAAAAGGTAAAGGATGATTTTGCTGATGAAACATGTGTTCAGTACATTAATGTGAAGTGTATTTAAAAGAAAAACAGTAACAAAGTGCAGTAACAAACAGCAGTCATGACTTTCCTCTGTTATTTTGGACCCTTTTCAGTTTTATATTTTATATTGAGGAGCTGCTATATAACTACTTTTCAAAGTCTAGTAAATTAGGAATCTGGTTATTTGACTTAAAAGTGTATCACCACTAGTTTGAGGAGGTATTCTTATGAGTCTTTTTGTGGTCTCTAACAAGTCATTTCAGCAAAACCCCAGTGCTCTTTATGCATGGAAGCTGCTTTTATTGGGTCATTGAACTTTTGCACTTTAGTTTTCTTCTTGATTTTGGCTGGGGAAATGGTTTTGCTTCTTAATAGTTCTCTTCCAATTGTAGGATGACCACAAAGGTTTGGAAGGAGCTGCTGCCAATCAAGATGCAAAAGATTCTTCCTCCGTCACCCAGAGGCACCTTGGAATTATCTGTAATAGTAACAGTTCATCAGTTGTAGCATCAAAAAAGAAAAATAGGAAAGGTGGACTCTCCATGTTTCTAAACGGTGCTCTTGATGATGTTCCTAAAGTTGTAGTTCCCCCACCAGTTGTGCAAAAAAGTGAAGTCCCTGCTTGGGGTGGTGCTAAGGTTGCGAAAGGCTCTGCATCACTTCGAGAAATACAGGATGAGCAGAGCAAAGTAATAGATACAAAGCTGTTGAAACTCAGAGACCCAGTAGAAGATCCCTCTGGTGACAGTTGTGGTGGTAAATTACGATTGAGTTCTTTTATACAGTCCAACCCAATACCCATGCCACAAACAGCATCTGTCTCTGATGTGGAAAAGAACACCCCTCCTTGGGCAGCCTCCGGGACGCCTCCTCGTTTACGTCCCTCTCTCAGGGATATCCAACTGCAGCAGGTTGGTTATTCTCTGGGGGGGGGGGGGGGGGGGGGGGGGGGGGGGGGGGGGGGGGGGGGGGGGGGGGGGGGGGGGGGGGGGGGGGGGGGGGGGG
>JAJOOJ010003438.1:0-88518 GCA_029582625.1 Solanum boliviense | reverse complement strand
TGGGTTAGACCCATTTCCCACTCAATTTGACCCCCTAAACAAGAATATGAAGTCGGATTTTCGAAAAACGAAATGGATTTTTTTATATATAGCTAAACAAGTTTCCGGTAACTTCCGAAGCACATTTTTAAGAACTTTTTGGGTCATTTCAATTCGTGTCTCCAGCTGTTTGATAGTGGGAACTGACAGTCTTATTTAGAGTTGAGACGTCATCCATCATTTCTTTCAAAACTTTGTTCGACCCTTCAACTTTGTGTCACGACCTAGGGGTACACCCTAGATGTAACATGGCGTACTTCATCCCGAAGGGGTCTCATACAAGCCACTTAACATATCATAACATAGGATAATAGAAAAGTACGGAAATTTTAAAACTTTATCCATACAATCGAAGTCTTTATTAAAGCAAAGTGGAAGTCTTACAACACTTGTCTCAAACTATCTAATACAACTTTAAATACTCTTGGGTCACAGCCCATACAATAGTCTCAAGACATGAAAATAAAATACTTAAGGAAAGGTGATTAAATCCTCGATGCTATGAGGACTCACCAAGTCTTCAGCTCCTTGCACTTCTTAGAAACCTAACTTCAAGAATGGAACTCAAAATCGCCGAACCCTATATTTTATGAGAAAGTAGGCAAGAGTATGCGTTAGTACAAAATGTACTAAATATGATAGCTAGCATAAAATCATTAGAGAATAACATAATGGTTAGCCAACATAAGACATAAGCATCAAAAGGAAATAACATAATCATAAGCATACCCTTCATCATAGACATGATATGAAAATAAGTCTACATAAGGCATAATCCAATAGCACAGGAGATACCACATTTTCGTAAGCATAGCCCATACTCAATTCCTCATAACTTAAAAGAACCACTTCATAAGTAACCTCCTAGTATACTTGTGCAATGCATGGATAAGACCACATAATCCCATTCATGCCAAGTATCCTCTTTGGCCATCATAATCATACCTACCCTCTTAGGATCTCATCTTTGGAATAATTCTCATAGACGAGGGAATATCTCACCTTTAGTCAAACATATCATGGAAGGCAACTATAGAAACAATTCATCAAAGCATACATCATATAAAAGAAACACTTCTTAGGTAACCTTAAGTCGTACTTGTGAAATGCATGGATAAGACACCAAAGTCCTACTCATACTAAGTACTCCTTTAGGTCATCATACTCATCCTTGTTAGTTGGAGACTAGTCCCCCTCTTTAAAACATTAGAACACTAGGAGGTACCTCCTTAAGCACATCTTAGTTCATTATTAGGTTGAACACTATGATACACTTCATTAAGCATACTCTTAGTCCCTCATTAGTTTGAACCCTAGGAGATACTTCTCAAGCATATTTAAGTTCATTATTATCTTGAACACTATGGGATACTACATTAAGTACATCTTAGTTCATCATTGTTTTGAACTCTAGGAGATGCTTCTTCAAGCACAATCTTAGTTCATTAATTGTGTTGGACTCTAGGAGATGATTATTCAATCATAATCTTAGCCCATTAGGTTTGAACCCTAGGAGATGCTTCTTCAAGCATAATCTTAGTTCATTTCTAATCTTGTTATAGTTGGGATATATCCTTAATCGACATGATAACATGTGAGCTATCACATGATCCCTCCCGGTGTTACCCACACCGTCAAGGGTTGGTCCACTTGCCTAAGGTAGAACTGGTTTGTTAGCTTAGTCGGATCCACTAGCTAACTTTCCTACGGGGCACGAAGTTATGGGATACAAAGATTGCTACTAGAAACCCAAACTCCACTAGGTGAAGGCTTCCATCTCATGAGACATACTTTGGGAAATCAAGACTCTTCTAGTTACGAGTTCCCATTTTGGAAGCCCTAACTCAACTAGGTGGGAACCTCCATCTCATTTAAATATCCACTCGGTCCTAGCACTAAATCATACAAGATAGTTATTAAGTCTCTACTTCGACTCAAGTTTAATGGAAAGAGTCCTTGACAATCAATCCAAGTTAATTCATTAAATAACTCTTTAGACCAACTATCACCATCCATGATCTTGATATAAAGGCTCTTTAGCCTTAGGTTCAATTAGGTGAGAAAAGTCTTTCAACCATAGAACAATAACCATTAATATGTGTGAACACCTTTCAAATTAAGTTCATTATGAGTTCATGAGAACAACCTTTCAATCAGCCCACAACAACAACCTAATCATTAACACTTCACAATCAAACTGTTCATAAGGCATGCACATAACCTTCATAAAACATACATCATATCATATGTTGCCCTTTCAGTGTTTAAAGCCCATATCCAATCAACACATCTAGAATTATTATATTAGACATGTATACTATAATAACTCAAGTGATTCTATCACTTCATACAATCTATCATTCATAAGGTAGAATAGGTATGTAAAGGTCTTCCACAACAATTCTATCCATTAGTCTTCTATTCTCATATAGATTTTACTCTTAAAGCCTAAACATACATAATCCATCATATTAGCTTTACTCTAAAAGCCCTAGTGATCAACATTCATGGCTACAAGCCTTACTCTCAAAGCCCTAGTGATCAACATTCATGACTACAAGCCTTACTCTCAAAGTTTAACTTCTACAATCATCATACATACCTAGATCCCAAGATATTATAGTCACAAGCTTCATTCTTAAGTAATTCTAACCATATTTCATCATAAAGAATGAATCTCAATCATTACTAGTCATGATCCATCATATTTATTTTAATATAATTCAATTCATGTTTACATTCTTCTATTCTTGAACAATTACTATACATGTCATCAATTTTAGAAGAACAACTCTAAGTCTTCAATTTCCCTTCACAAGGCATAAACTCACATGACTTCAAATTCATCAATAAAACTAGGGTTAGCCATGGAAAACATATAATATCATCATAATAGCATGATTCACCACTAAATCAATCATAAACAAGTACTATCCACTCAATTGGAATCATACTCAACCCACAATATTGGAAAAAAACCCTAACTTGAATTGGGGATTTCAACTTCACAATTGTGGGAAATCGAGGGGGCTCCATGGATGAATAAGCTAACATACCTTTATTATGAAGCCCTCACAATTCTTGAAACAATGGAGGAATTTTCCCTAACTTGTTTCCCTTCTTCTTGCTTCCTAGAGAGAGAATTTCTTTGAGGGAATTGGGTTCTTTGGTGAGTTGAAAATAATGACTAGGATCTATGTATTTAGGAGTCTATTAGGTCTATATAGGTGGTCTAATTTCTAATAAAATGACACCACTTAATAACTAATTAATTCTACAATATTCCCTAACTCCAAAACTTAACCGACTTAAAGGAATGCACTGCCTCACCCATGAGACCACGTCCCATGGGCCGTTGGAGGACCCACGGACCATGTGGGTCATCCGTGGGTGGTGGTCTGCAATTACACTTTTGTGGTATTGACCCACGACTCCATCCACAAGGCGTGGATCCCCATACGGGACGTGGGTGGATTGTCTTTTGGGCAAATTTTAGGTAGTTTCTAGGGTCCTTCCGAAGGACCCTTAGTTGGTCCTTGGGGAGTCGTACCTTGACGTTAAACTCCAAAACCTTGCATTCTAACTACGGGAAGTCATATCTACGACTCTAACCCCCACGTCAAGATCTAGAACCCTTACATAAAGTTCTAGCTGACGTACTAAATTACGGGGTGTTACAATATCTCCCCCTTGGGAACATTTGTCCTAGAATGACACTCTAGGCACTTCTTAAGGCCACAATTCTAGATTAGCAACCCATAATGCATGCAACTCATCACAATGCACATAAACAAAGGAGGAAAGCTTCAACTCCAAGCTAAACATACTCAATGCAACACAAGGGAGTAGGAACTACTTCTAACAACCCAAGATGCATGAAATTCTATATCTACTCATGTTCATGGAGGAACAACCATCTCTTAGCTAAAACAAGCTCAACATACACTCATGGAGCTCATATGCAATTTACTCTCAAAAAGCATTTATTCAAGGAGGAATCTCTCAACTCCGAACTAAGGCATGCTCATATATTCATCTCATGAAGTCAAATATTCAAATTATACTAAATGCACAAAAACATGAGGAAAATTAATCATGCAACTTCATTTCCTTTCCAAACACAAGCTTTCATGAACATGCACAATATAAGGAAATCATAAAAACACATAAACACACAATGACCATGTTACGTAGGCACAATATCTCCCCCTTGGGAGTAAGCCTATACAAACTCTTCTAAACATCATTCATACTAAAGACAACTTCAAAGTCTAACATATCAAGTCACAAAAGACCAAACAACACCGGAATCTAATAAAGCATGAAAGACCTACCGGTAGTCACATCTCGAGGACACTCTTGTTAACCTCTAGCTTGGAGAACATAGAACATATTTTTGCTTGGAAGCACTGGAATCCAGATCACTAAGAGACGCTTGCTTGACCTTTTTCCCCTTATCCCTAAGTATTGGGCAATCTCTCATCTTGTGACCATCATTACCACAACCATAGCACCCATCCTTGCCGGCTAGGCACCTAACATAATGATTTCTTTCACACATACTGCAAGTAGGCTTAAGTAACACAGATTCACTATTACTCCCTCTTTGAGGCCTAGGGTTAGACACCCTCTCTTGGTTGTACCCATAAGTATTGATGAGTCCGAGCTTTGGATTCATTAGGGGCTTTGTTTATATACATTTAGTGTCCTCAAATGCTTAATTTGTTCCATAAACTGATGTTAAAGCCTTGATTTTTAGGTATATGAATTTAGGAGCAAAGCAAGGACACTAACAGGCAAAAAGGAACAAAACAAACCGAAGAAGCAAAGAAAGGAAAGTCTGATGATCGCCAAGAGAACTTGGTGAATCACCGATTGTCTATTTTGACTGCCTAAAGTTCCAGTGTGCCAGCCCTGAGAGAAGAAACCACGTCGGCAATAAAAAATGGGAAGTCGGTGAATCACCGAGTAGTTCAACGATGCATAGAGTGATCTCCTAAAGTTACATGACTTGAGGATGCTGAGAACCAAGGCAAAAAGGTGACAAAAGAGATCAAGGTGCAGTTCACCGAACCACTTGGCGAACCTAACTTACCTCGCCTAATGGCCTATCGTGGCTTATTTTTGGCGACTATAAATTTTATCTTGAACAATTAATTAAAAGGGCTAAATTAGTCTAGAATACTTTTCTCTTGAGTTTGTGATATTTTCTTAGTAGACTTGAAGCCTTTTTGTTACTCAATTTGGAGATTTGCAAGTGGGTTTCAAATTTTTTGTAAATTGAAGCATTGTAAAGGCTTAATTACTATTACCCAGTTGATGGCTAATCGATTTGGTAACCATTTTTACTCTTTTATGATGTTTGGCTAAAACCCCAATTCTTGGGGTGTGATTATGTGATTATGGGTTGAATTAGTTTATGGATATTGTTAATTACTAGTTTAAATGCTATATTTAAGTGGTTTTAATCATTAGTTATGGTTTAATTTATGAATTGTAGTTGCTAATGCAGTTTTAACCTTGTGTTCTTTGCTTGCTTGAGAGAGAGGTTTTAGAACTAATATTATTGATTAATGATTTCTAGGTATTGGGTTGAGCTGGGTTTAACTCGAGTTAGTGAATGCTAAACCCAATCCTACCCATCTAGCTCGAGAGAGTGGATGAATTAAGGTGTGGGTTGTTCTTCATTGCTATACATGTTGATGTTCGAAAGAAATCACCTGATTCAGGATAGTTGTTTGAGAGAAATCTATCTCACGTATTGTCTAGCCTACCCACTGATTTTTACCTATTTAATAGTAGTTTCAATTACCCATATATCAAAATTAGTCTATAATCGATCACATCCCAAGAATTCCTCTCCTTATTGATTATTTCAATTTGTTTGTGACTGCGTTATAGTTGATAATTGCAAACCAAAACCCCCCATCTGACATTCGTGTCACCCCTTTAGATTTGTTTCATGTCTTTTTCGATAATTTCTATTCCTATATCTAGTTAGATCACATTCATATTTCTTAATTGAATTTGAACACGTACCGCTCCCTGTGGGATTCGACCCCAACTCATTTGTTGGGTTTTAAATTGCTTAACGACCATTTACACTTTGAATTGGATGAGGTGTGCTCGAGACGTTAATATTCATCAAGTATTGGGGGAAACTATATTAGAAAGCTTTGGTTGGGTCCTAGGTTGACCATATCCATCATATATAGCATTGGAGAAATTCACATCACCGGTCCTAGCCCTTTTTACCTCTCTATTCCTTTTTTTGAGTTCTGACTCCTCAATTTGTTGAGCATATACCATGAGCCTTGATATATCCATGTCATAATGGAGCATTTCCATACAACATTGTTCTTCAACCAAGTCGGACACACCCGTCAACAATCTACTCATTTCATCCCTCGAATCTGCCACCATAGATGGAGCATACTTCGATAGTTGGGTGATATTCAAGGCATATTTATTAATGCTCATGCTACGTTGCCTAAGGGTAATGAATTCTTCTACCTTAGCTTCCCTCAACTCTCGGGGAAAGAGTCTGTCAAGGAATGCCAATTTAAACACTTCTCACTCTATAGGACCCGCTTCTACCTGCCTATTTCTCTTCCATTGAGCATACCAAACTTTTCCTCTTTCTCTAGCGAAGTCACCCCTAGGGAATCAATTATTTTATAAACCTCTTCCAAAAATTCTTGACGATCCTCTCCCACTTGGGAACCATGAAACTCGAGAGGGTTCATTCGTGCAAAATCCCTCACTCTAGAAGCCACGGGATTCACATTAAGATTCACCGGAGCTACAACTTCTCTGTTGGCTTGAAGCATGACGACTTGAGCCAACATCTGGATAGTTGACCTAAACTATGCATGGGTAACATTCTACCCTATAGGGTCAATTGGAGCTTGAGGTGGAGCTTGGGGTGTAACTTGGAGAGGAACCTATTGATCCACATTACCTTCCTCATCTCTCCTAGCATTTGCCCTTGTATTAGACATACCCTGAAAACCATAGGGAACAAATTAGGAGAAAGACCTTATAGAGCCAAACTCTATGGCACGACTTAGAAAATGAAGAAGTGAGATTTCCTAAACATCCAATAGCCTCCTGTTAATAAATGTGGTGCACTTCACATTTATCAACACGACTCTACTAGACATGGTTTGAGACATCCTAGAACCATTCTATACCTTATGGTCTGATACCAAGTTTTTAACGACCCAGAAGTACACCCTAGATGTAACATGGCGTAATCGACCTCGAAGGCGTCTCATACAAGCCACTTAGAATATGATAACATAATATAATAGAAAAGTATGAAAATTTTAAAACTTTATCCGTACAATTGAAGTCTTTATAAAAGCAAAGCGGAAGTCTTACTACACTTGTCTCAAACCATCCAATACAACTTTGAATACTCTTGGGTGACAGCGCATACAATAGTCTCAAGACATGAAAATAAAAGACATAAGGAAAGGTGATCAAATCCTCGATGCTATGAGGACTCACCAAGTCTTCAACTGATTGCACTTCTTAGAAACCTATCTTCAAGAATGGAACTCAAAATCGCCGAATGCTACATTTGATGAAAATGTAGGCAAGAGTATGCGGTAGTACAAAATGTACTAAATATGATAGCTAGCATAACATCATTAGAGCATAACATAAGGGTTAGCCAACATAAGACATTACCATAAAAAGGCAATAACATAATCATAAGCATAACCTTCATCATAGACATTAACCCTCATGTCAACTGATTAAAGTTAGACTATTATATAGCAGCAAATCCTTAACTAAATCTCTTTTGTTTAATCTTTTTCTCATTCATTACCCCCCCTAGGTAACACAAGTAGGAATGAAGCGAGTTCTAACATTGCGCAATGCTAGAAAGACTTTTAAACAAAAAGATTAACAATACATGCATAAACACTATTCGAGAATTAATTATTTATTAGTAATACGTTGTTAATTGGTCATGGTTTCCACAACCCTAGTTGTGGATTTAGCTACTCATGCTTGAGAATTCACAATTCATATTAGGTTTACTAAAATAAATAATGAACTTACAATTATAATAGATGAAAACCGAAATCTTGAATTGAAATTCAAATTGTAAATTGCATAAACTAGCTTCCATAATTAAAATGCCAAAGTGTTTGCAAAATAATTCCAAAAACCCAAAACTAATAGTCTCCAATATTGTCTAACTCCCAAAAACGAAAATTACAAACCATATTTAAAGAGTTTAAATCCTTAACCCAGTAGGAAAACGAAATAAGGAAAATTGGGTCAGACGCGGTTTCTGATCGACGACTCCACTTACGAATCGTGGATCAGCCTTCGGTCCGTGGTTCACCATCGTGGTTTTTCACTTAGAAAACATTTGCAGGCTCTTGAAACGACGGTTGCCACCTATGGTCTGTGGAATAGACTAAGGTCCGTCATGTTCTTCCATGGTTCAAGTATTGGAACTTCAATTCTCTAAATCAAATGACGGCCATAAATCTACGGTCCATCATTCACTCTACGGGGCATCGTTTTCCTCTGTGGTTCCCCACTTGGTTATACATCCTTGAAGTCACATCCACAATCCTCCCCCTATGGCCCGTCACTGGAACAACGATACGTGGTTGGCTCTGTCGAGTGCTATTGCTGCCACTTCAGTTCTTTTCTCTTTGAACCACTTTCGAATCTATTTCCTGTAAAATGAGACCAAATACGATCACATCTAAAAACAAATAGTCCAAGACTCACACAAATTCCAAGTGAAATGCATCAAAAATAGCGTAAACTCACAGTATATCAACACTCTCAACTTAAAATTGTTATTTGTTCTCAAGCGACACACTAAAACTCTAAATGACACTTATGTAGAAGCAAACATACAAACTCAAACAATCACATGGCTTTCTCAATCAATTCCTCCACTTAGTGAAAATCTTTCCAATAAGACTCAATAAGCTAACTCATGTGGATCAAAACATGACATAGATAGACAAATAGATATCACGACATACACTTTTAACAATCACCAAGGTACCAACACTCCAACAATGTAACTAGTGCCCTCACTTCAATGAAATCCTTTTTCACACAAGAATCTGATATTTAAGCTTAAGGATTCACTAAACACTCATGCTTAGAAGTAAATCCAAATACAGTTAGTACTCAATACCATAGGCTTGAGCTTATTTTTACTACATCGATTCTCTAGACTAGTCACTAGGATCACTATAGGACTTTCTTAGCTTGTAACGTAGGCTCAGGGTCAAATAGGATACATTTGGGTATTTTTAGTGACTTTCTTCCCTCCTTGACATTACATTGGCTATTTACCTCTTTTTTCAACCACTTTCAACTTCTTTTCACTTTCTGCTCTTTTTCTTGACTTATTTCAGCACATATGTGACTTTGACTTTTTCATTCTTCTTTTTCACTATTAGTTTACACATTTATTTTTCTTTTACTTATTCTTTCTCTGCTATTCAACTTCATTATCACATGATTTGTTTCGTTTGAATTCAGTCACATCTTATTCTATCAGTTTTCTATCTTTTTTCTTCTACGTACAACTCTTTTCATACCCTTTTCTTTCAGCTTCCTTTTTTATAGCCACCCTAAACTTATGTATTTTGCATGAGTTGAGGTGCACAATGTCCTAAGCCGGACCAGTGCCGAGATTAAGCCGGACCTAGCCTAGATTATCTTAACAGGACCAACGAGGCAAGTTCTAGATTGGCACATACTGCATAAATATACAAAATCTCATCACACACACTTGGCACATTATTTCATTAGCGAATTATTGAAGCCCCTAGTTCAAATTTTAGCTTAAGCCATACTATCATACTGGTTCCTATCATGTCAAGTGAAGATCCAACACATTCAACTAATTCAACCTATAGATCTAGCACATTTTCAAATTTTTTGGACAGGCATCAATTTCATGCTCGTATGCCATCATGCTTTCATTCTTTCTATATACTTCTACACATACAATCCTACACATGTCGGTCCAATAGAAAAGTAAAATAGTCCCTTGTGGAAAAAGAACACGGGCAAAAAAATCCTAAGGGAAGGTTATGAGTTGGGTTACTTAGATTTCACACTATCACTCACAATCAATTTACCCCACCCCCACGAAAATATGGTGCAATTAGCCTCAATGAACAAAAAACATAAAACAAAGGGTGAAGCAAACATGCGGCTTATAAGTGCCGAAGACCCATCAAGAAGCGGGTGGGTCCAATTTCCCAAAACTCGCTGGATCAACAATAGGAATGCCATCAGTAGCGCCCTCATCAATAGTGGGAACACTATTAGTAGTGCTCCTCGAACCAAATGGGCCAATATCTATCTCTTGGGCCCTCCACTGCCATAGCTCCTCATAAATAATCGACTGTCTCTGGGCTGCCTATAACTACTGCCGTTCCCTCTTTCATGCCCATCGAGTCTCATTCGCATCAGAAGTAGTGTCGAAGGAGTTAGTGCAGTTTCCAGCCGCATGGGAAGGGTCAGCTGGTTGTATATCATCACCAAATAGTGCAGTGATCACCACATAATCTGCCTCAACCTCAGGTGTGGACTCCGGTACAGCCTCAACAGGGGCTAGAAGAGCATCAACATCAGCACGGAGCCTAGGCAACTCTGTCTGGAAGGTAGTGTTATCCACGGTAGGCCCAGGCCTCTCCAACACCCTTATCTGAAATGCATCTAACCTCTTGTGGACCGCCTGAATATTCTCATCCTTCATCCTCTCTAGATGGGCCTCGAACTTCTCAACAGATCTTTAAACCCACTGTCTCATGTGCTACAACAAGGTGGCTATCTGAGTTTCCAGTTTCTAGATTCGGGCTAGAGGTACTAGAGTGGTCTGTCAAGGGGGAGTGGCTCGTGGTGAGATTGCAACCTAACTGGGGGCGGTGAAAGAGTGATTGTAGTGGGAGGTATGGAAGTGTCATCAGCCTGTGTCGCCACAACCTGCTTAACCTCTCGAATAAGTCAGCACCTATGGGAGAAACTACAACTGGCATACTTCGACGCGGGGTAGCGGGGTTTGTGTCATCCTTGATCAGCCCAACATCCATAGTCTTTGTCACCTCGACCAATCTATCAGTGTGCCATATCGGCACAGTCAACTCTTTACATAAGCAGAAGATTAGGCAAGGGAAATGCAATTTGGTGGTCCTTCTTAAGGCCCTCTCATGAATCTATGAAAGGATGATCAAGGCAAAGTCGATCTCCAGCCCTGCTAGTAGTGCATAAAGCATCACCGCCTGATCTCAAGTACCGACATTGTTCGCATGTGTAGGGGACATACTGGTATAGATGATGGACTACAAAAATTTGGCCCTAAAACTCCAAGTCACCTTTCTGATTAGCAACTGCATATTCTGTACCCACTCGGTGCTCTCTCTCTCCTCATCAATATGCCGGGCTATCCAACAAAGTACTAACTCCCTCTTCTCAGAGTCCCGAATTGCATTGCCCTGAACTATCCCTATCCGGTTGTCATACTCTATTGTATTGATAGGTTGAGCATGTTACGGGCCGTAAATAAAATGACAGATGGTGGTCTTATAAATATCTATTGGGAGGCCCCATACCAAAGTGGTCAAGAGAGGTAGCTGAGTCAAATCATTGGCTCGTGGTGACAAGGAATTAGTGATTGTAGCAGAATATGAAGCGTAAAACACACGCACCATCTCCTTGTTGCAACTCCCAGGGTTTGTAGCCATCCATTCACATATATGATGTTGGAATAGTGCATGGATAGAGGGCATAGTGTGGAGGCTCCCTATCAGAACTAGACGCTCCTCAGTAACTAGACGGGCAACCTTACGGTGATCATTCAGTGCCTTATCGTCTATATATATATATATTTTGATATTACCCTTGATGCAACACTTGTTTGGCTCTGTGGAACTATGTACTAGATTAACTCTCGTATAGAGCGATACTGAGCATCCCTCTTGCTAGTGGCATCGGAGATAGAATTGGATGTGCCATTAGAACTGGAGATAGAATGTGAATCGGAGCCATACTCCGACTCTCCTACAGGTGAGTCCCCCTCCTCGGACTGGGGGCAGTGACCTTGACCTCGTCACTAGATGATATCACTTGCCTACTCATCTTCCTTGTAGTCACAGGGGCAGCAGGGGAGCCTTTGGTGGTCTTTGAAAAGCACTCGTCCCCCTTAGACTCATCGATGAGTCGGAACGAGGGTGCTACCGATTTGGTCTTGCCCTTCTTATGAGTGCTGGGTGGTTTTTTAGGTGCCATGGTACCCGTGGAAGATTAGTTAATACTTAAGGAACACGAAAGGACTCATGAAAGAATTTTAGAATACCATTTGGACCTAGACAAAAAAATAATAATTTATGGGCAGTAGCTGTTTTTGTGACCTATGGTGGATACCTACGGACCGTCAATTAAACGATGGACCATGGGTCCCCTCCATAGGTCTAGAAATTAGATTTTTGAGTTTCTGATAGGGAACCACGGATGTGCAGAACGGTCTGTTGATCAAACGACGGACCATAGTCAACACCGTGGTTCATAACTTAGCCAAATTTTTTGTGCAATTGATTTACAGACCATGACCTGCGGTCCGTAGGTTTACCTACGATCCGTGGGTTCAGGACATCGATCAGTGTTGTGCAAACTTGTGATTCCATTTTTCATCTAACACATTAAAAACAACAATCCACAACAATTTTAAGTCTAAGCATGTATTTCAACGTATTATGTGGTAGTTTATCATCCTTAGGGTTTCGATTATGAAAAAATTGACTTCTAAAACAGAGACAACAAAACCCTAAGTCAAAACTTCCAACTAGACAGATCAAACCCACTTATTCAATTGAAATTTACAACACACTCATACACCATCGTTCCTAGGGTAGTATCTAAATTAGATTTCAACAATTATACAAGCAATTACCTACCCAAGGTCAAGTTCAACTGTGTGACTTCAAGTTTAAACAATGAAAAATTCAAAGTTTTGGTGAAATAGATTACCTTACAAGTAAACAAAGTTTGTGCGTTCGTATATCATTGATTTCTTACTACAACTCAAACAAACTTGACATTGAACCCAGACCTTGAATTTCTTAGAGAAAATGGAGCTTTGGGAAGATTTGGGAAAGAATGGGGAAATAGAAATGGAAGAGGAGGATATATGGGAGTGAATGGGGGATTAATGGATGAATTTTGGGAATTTTAACGGTTGGGGGAAAAGAGGGAAATAAGGGATTAATTTAAAATGAAGGGTTTTTACTTTTAATGTGGTCTGGGTCGGGTCGACTGTAACCCTAAATTTTACCCACGAAACCCCGTTGATGGTCTGTGAGTCAATCGATGGGTTCCATGATTCACTTTTACACTTAGTGAAATGTAGAGACATACATGTGATCTACGAATGACAACCACGGTCCGTCGATGGAACGACGGATCATCAATGGGAACCGTAGACCACTACATCATCTCATATTCTGTAGATTTTCCTTTTCTTCCCTACACACGTCGTAAACTCCCTTTTACATTTTCTGGACACTTTTTAGACACATACCATATTCTATTATGATCTAGGAAACACTAAAACTCAAAATTAATAAGAATCTAGCTAGAAAACTACAAATCTAGGAAAAACTCCCTATAGAGAAAATAAAACTTCTATAGTTAGCTAGATTATACATCTTGGGTTGCCTCCCAATCAGCACTTGATTTAATGCCGCGGCACGACGTAGACACCTTGGTTACTAAGACTTCACCAAAACCCCATTCCTCTATCACCTCATTGACACTCTCAGATTTTCCCAAGTAGATCTTTATCCTCTGATTGTTCACCTTGAACTTCGTTCCATCCTTCTTCTCGAGTTCAACCGCTCTATGTGGAAATACTTGGGTTACTTTGAATGGCCCGGTCCTCTTGGACTTGAGTTTGCTTGGAAACAAGTGCAACCTTGAGTTAAATAACAATACTAGATAACCGGGAACAAATTCACGCTTTTTGATCTTTTGATCATGGTACTTCTTCATCTTCTCCTTGTACAAGGTTGAACTAGCATATGCTTTTAGGCGGAACTCGTCGAGCTCATTCATCTCATTCATTTTTTGACTTGAAGTGGCGCCTCAGTCCAAATTCAACTTCTTGAGTGCCCACATCGCTTTATGCTCTAGCTCTAAAGGCAGATAACAAGACTTCCAATATACAAGTTGGTAGGGGTACATACCTATGGGAGTCTTGAATGCAGTGCGATAGGCCCATAGAGTATCATCAAGCCTTCTTGACCAGTCAGTTCTGTTGGCAATCAGAGTCTTTGCAAGGATCTGCTTTATCTCTCTATCTGACAATTCGACTTGCCCACTAGACTGCGGATGATAAAGGGTTGCTACATTGTGACGAATACCATACTTCTCTAGCAACGCCTTGATCAACTTGTTACAAAAGTGAGAAGCTCTATCGCTGATAAATGCCCTAGGTGTACCAAATTTGGATAAGATATTGTTTTTTAGGAATGCGGCGACACTCTTTCCCTCATTGTTTGAAAGCGCAATTGCTTCCACCCATTTTGATACATTGTCAACCGCAACAAGAATATATTTCATCCCATGAGAACTGACAAATGGACACATGAAGTCAAGACCCCAAATAGCAAATAACTCAATCACCAATATTGGGTTCATTGGTAGTTCTTGCTTCCTTCAAATTCCTCCTTCTCGTTGGCAACTATCACAAGACTTGGTGAAATCGTGAGCATCTTGGTGGATGGTAGGCCAAATACCCACACTACACAATTTTATGGGACGTTCGAATACCACTATAGTGCCCACCAACAGGCGATGAATGACACACCTCTAGTATACTCATCATCTCAACCTCGGGCACACAACGACGGATAATCCCATCAGCACAAACACAAAACAAGTAAGGCTCGTCCCAAAATAATTTCTTCACATCAGACATGAATTTCTTTCTTTGGTGAAATGACAAATCCAAAGATACCCAATAACCTACCAAATAATTAGTAAAGACTGCAAACTACCGAATAAGGTCATAAGAAACTACCAATACCTGCTCATCACGGAACACATCATTAATCTCAATCCCATCTTCTAGCTTGATCATAGCATTTTCCTCTAGTCTAGACAAGTGACCAACGACTTGATTTTCTGTTCCCTTTCTATCCTTTACCTCAAATTTGAACTCTTGCAATAGAAGAACCCATCTAATCTATCTCGGTTTGGCATCCTTCTTAGCCATTAGATACCTTAATGCAGGATGATCAGTATGCACAATAACCATCATTCCAAGCAAACAGGATCTAAACTTTTCTAATGTGAAAACCACAACAAACAGTTCCTGTTCAGTCATAATGTAGTTCTTTTGAGCCTCATTCAGAGCTTTGCTTGCATAGTAAATCTGATGAATTATTTTATCTCGCCTCTGACCCAATTCTACACCAAGAGCTACCCCACTTTCATCACACATCACTTCAAACAATTTCCCCCAATCAGGTGAAATAATGACAGGTGCCAAAGTCAACTTTTCTTTCCAAATGCTCTCAAACAAGTATCATCAAAATAAAACTTACACTCTTTCTCACGTAGCCTGCACAATGGGTGTGCATTTTTAGAGAAATCTTTTATGAACCTCCGGTACAAACCTGCATGCCCAAGAAACCTTCTAATACCTTTTACAGATATGGGTGGTGGATGTTTTTCTATTAACTCAACTTTACCTATATCAACCTCAATACATTTATGTGAAATCCGATGACCTAGTACTATACCCTCTTTCACCATAAATATGCCCTTTTCCCAATTTAGCACAAGATTGCACTCTTCTCACCGTTTTAGTACCTCAACCAAATGTGTCAAACAACCATCAAATAAGTCACCTAATACAGAGAAATCATCCATAAATACCTCTATTATGTCCTCCACCATATCTAAAAAAATTGACATCATACAACGCTGAATAGTCACTGGAGCATTACATAACCCAAATGGGATCCTTTTGAAGGCAAAAATACCATAAGGATAAGTGAATGTGGTCTTCTCTTGGTCTTCCGAAGCTAGGAATATTTTATTGTTGCTAGAATACCCATCTAGAAAATAATTCTAACCCTTACCAGCGAGACGATCTAGCATCTGATCCATGAACGACTTTCAAAAATGGTCTTTCTCAGTCCATGCACTTAAGTTGCACTAGTCCATACACACTCTCCAACTAGTCACTGGCCTCATTGGAACAAGCTCATTTTTAGCATTAGGAACCATAGTGATTCCTCATTTGTTTGGTAAGCATTGGACTGGGCAGACTCAACTACTATGAGCAATATGATAGATGACTCTAGCATCTAGCCAATTAATGATCTCCTTTGTCAGAACTTCTTGCATGGGGGATTCAGTCTCCTTTGATGCTCAATACTGGGCTTGCTGTCCGGCATGAGCTGAACTTTGTGAGAACAAATTCCTCGAGGAATCCCACTAATGTCCGCAATAGTCCATCTAATAGCCCTCTTAAACCACTTAAGTAGAGATGCCATGGCCTCTATTTTCCCTTCACTCAAGTTAGTAGCAATGATTACAGGCAAAGTGCTATTTTGTCCCAAAAATGTGTACCACAAGTGGGATAGAAGAACCTTAAGTTCCAGTTTTGGAGGCTCATTAACAGACTGGTTTGTAGGTGGGGCGTCTCGGATCAACATATGACAAAGATCGACCAACCAACACACAACATACACTGTTTCACTATCACCAAGGTACCAACTTTTTAACAATGTTACTAGTGCCCTTACTTCAAATGAAATCCCTTTTTCACACAATGAATATGAATTTGGGTACAAGGATTCATTCAACATTCACACTCAGAAGTAACTTCAAATACCGTTAGTGCTCAATACCATAGGCTTTCCCTTATTTTCACTGCCTAGACTCTCCAAACTAGATTCTAGGATAACTAAAGGATTGTCTTGGCTTGTAACATATGCTCAGGGTTAGGTGTGGTACATTTGGGTACTTCTTAGTGACTTTCTGCCCTTCTTGACAATACACTAGGCTTTCAACCTCTTTTTGCCCTATTTTTGACATCCTACTGTTTTAGATTCTTTCCCTTGATTGTCTTCCACTATGGATGTTACTTTAGACTTTGTAGCTCTTTTATTTTTCAACTTCATCTTTTCCTTGCATTTTATTCTTTTTTTAAGCTTTCGACAAGTCACATCCTTTCCTCTCTTTTCTTTTTCAACATCAAACTCTTTTCATACTCATTTTTCTTTCGATTTCCTCTTTCATAGCCACCCTCAACTTATGGATTTTCCATTTATTGAGGTCCATAATACCCGGATCAGGGCCAAGATTGAAGTTATTTTTTACATTAGCCATCCATAACTTAGGCTTTTGGCCTAAGTTGAGGTTCACATGTCTAAGGAGGGACCGAGGCAAACATATTAGATTATGGGAAGGTGAGTTGTGGTTTAGAAAGAAATGATCTAATTTAGGCTCAAAGCATTTGGATAAAAGGGAGCATTTATTTCATTTGGTTGGATTTATCTTTTAGCTAATTTGTGGAGTAATCAGAACAAGGACCTATGATCACTTCCTAGCCTCTAGAGTAGATTGTCTTAGCAGGACTAATCGGGCAAGTTCTAGATTGCTGCAGAAACTGTTTGGACAATACACTATTCTCACACACTTTTGGCACATAATTTCATTATCAGATTACCCAGTTCAAGTTTTAGCTTAAGTCTTGCTATCAAGTTGATTCATTATCACGTAATACTCAGAGTCAACACATTCAACTTATCTTAGTCTACAAATTCTAGCACACATCACAAAATTTTGAAAGGTGTCATTTTTCATAAGCCATCATACTTCATTCCTTTTCATGCTTCTACACACACGATCCTAACAGATACCAGTTCAATAGAAATTAAATAGTCTCTTGGTGGAAAAGAACACCGGCAAGAAAACCACAAGAGAGGATTATGAGTTGGGTTACACAGACTTCACCGTATCACTCACAATCCATTTACCCCACCCCCAACAAAAGATAGGAGCACTTCTCCCCAATGCACACAAAAATAGTAAAAAGTAATGGATTTGGGTGAAGCAAACCTATGGCTCATAGCGCCGACGAACCATCAACAAGTGGGTGGGTCCGATTTCCCGGAGCCCACTAAATCATCCCTCGACTCAGCCGCAGTAGTCCCCACATCTACAAGGACAACACCATCAATAGTGCTATCTTCCACTCTAACTGCACCCTCAATGGTGCTCACATCAATCCTGACGGGCACAAAACTCGATGCCCTAGCAACAGTCTCAAACACCCTTTTCTAGCGCAAATCCTCATCTAATATCGATGATCTCCTACCCTGCTCCTCCTGCTTACGCTCCCTCTTTCTAGTTCGAGCATAATCAATGGTCTTAGAAGGGTGACTAGAACTGTTCCTCCTGCCATGAGCACGGGTGGGGTTTGGCTGTGTCTCTGCGTCCACCCTGAATAAGGTATCAAGAACGGTATCCTCAGACAATACCGTCGGTGCATGCTCTGTCTTATTCACAGAAATCTCAAGAATGGCATCTACATAAACTCGGTGACTAACCAACTCTGGCCGAATGGAGGAAAAATTAGTGTCAGGGGCTGGTCGGGCCAGAACCCTCAACTCAAACGCATCAAGGCATTTATGAATGGCCTGGATCTGCTGCTCTGTCTGCTTTGCCACCTTTTTCTCAATTCTGGCCTTAGACTCTGCTATCGACTTTCACATCAAAGGATGGATGTGGTGAAATAGTGTGGGCATCTAATTTATGTACTCAGGCCATCGGGACAACGATAAATCCTGATGTTGGTGTGGACCTGGATGAGCTAGGATCCTTACTAGCTGCCTGAGAAGAGGAGGTCGGGACAGTATCGGTGTGGCTTGGTATAATGGGATCACCGCCTTGTGCCTGCTCCACAGTGTTTGCAGGATCTGTGCACAAGGGAGGTACCACAACCCGGGGCTCTCGACGTGGTGTCGCCATATTTGCCTCATCTCGAATGAGACCTATATCCAAAGTCCTAGTAGGGTGGATCAACCAATCATAATGCCAGATCGGCACTCCAGAATCCATGTAAAACTGAAAATTCAAACATGCAACGGGATAAGTAGTGGAGGTCTTGAATGCCCTCTCGGGAATTTTTGTCAGCAGCATGCGGGCAAAGTCAATCTCCAATCCTGCTACTAATGCTGCAACCATGATGGCTCTGTCCTATATGAGTTGGCTGTCAACTTTTATGGGCGACACCCTGTTGCACACCAATAGCCAGAAGAACTTGGCAACGAAATTTAATGTGGCATTTCGGATACCCAACTGTGGTGCGGTGACCCACTCCGCACGCTCTCCATCTACAACAATGTGTTTAGCCAACCATAGTGTAATAGCCTTCCGTTGCTCAGCATTTCTCTGAAAAGCGCTGCCCCTCACAATATCCCATCATTAATAAAACTCTGTTGTGTTCAGTGGCCAAGAGTGTCCGGTGGTAGGGCCATAGCGAAATCGGTTGATGGTGGCATATGATATATCCACCAGATAACCTCAGACCACAGTGGAAGTTAGAGGGTCCTGGGAAGTGGGCTTGGACAGCTTGGAGATCGAACCTCGGTGAGTGGCAGCATATGAGGCATAAAACTCTTGCACAATCTCCTCGCTATAAGTCCCTAGGTCTCTAGCCATCCAGTCACACTTGTGAAGTCTAAATAGCTGGTGGATGTCGGGGGAAGTGTGAAAGCACTTGAGGACTCTACGCTCCTATGTAATAAGTCAGGCCATCTTCTCTTTGTTATTTTTCATCTTGGCATCTCGATAAATCTGCCATTGGTACTCAACACACAATATATTTGGCTCGCCGGCCACTGGAGTAGGGTCATCATTCCGTGGTGCTGGTACTGACTCCGAGCTAGTGGCTTCATCAGACGAGGCTACTTGTTCATTTTCGCCGGAACCTATGGTTGATTTAGCAATGGACCCTTCAGCTTGGGCAGACTCAGACCCTGAAGCATGGCTAGACTCAGAGCCCGAAGCATGGGTAGACTAGTAGCCGGATGTAGACCCATTCTCTGAACTGGAAGCTGCCCCAGTTGGTGACCCGATTAGTGTGTGCTCCTTATTAGACTGGGAGATAGTGACTATGTCAGGAATCACCTTCTGGGGTGCCTTTGGTGACTCAGGGTGCAGTTGGAGAGGTCCTTGTGTTGGGAGGTATGTATGTCAGATCTGTCTCCACATCGTTATCTTTATCGATTACCCTGAAGCTAGGGGCAACATATTTTGACTTGCCCTGTTTTGTATAGGTGACTAGCTTCTTCGGGGCCCTAGTACCTGTGGAAGAGTTATTAGTACCAAAACTAACTAAAAACACACTCAAAATAATTTTAGAACTAAAAACGAACAACAACAAAGACCCAAAAAAAATTCAGACAATGGCTAAAGTGGTCATCTACGGTGGGGACCTACGGTCCGTCGAGTAATCTATGGTCCATGGAACCCTTCTGTGGATCAGAGGACCAATAATTTGGTCGCAGATGGAAACCATGGATGTACAGAACGGTCCGTAGATTGATCTACGGACCGTAGTCCACCTCTGTGGTTTCACACTTGGTAAAATTTTAAAGTGCATCCAACCACGAACCTGATCTACGGTCTGTAGATGGCGTCTCGTGGACGTGATCTGTGCCAGGTTTTAGACATTCTTTATTTTCAAGCCCACATATTTGACCATTTTCAACAGTATCCTAGTCTAACCATGCATTTCAACATTTAATCATGCTAGTTCATCATTCTAAGGGTTCCAATTACTCAATTTGATAATAATTTCATACAAGATTCGGAACCCTAAGTCGAAACTTCATATAGACTAGCACTTAGACAATATTAACATACTATCAAGGTAACACAATCACAATCTATCATCCTAAGGGTTTTAGTACTTAAATTTTAGCATGCAATTACATACACTTAATTACCCAAGGTCAAGACCCGACTCCCGACTTTCCATATTCAATCTATGAAACGAAATTCAAAGCGAGGGGAAAATCTATTACCTTACAGCAACGAGGAGTGGGGTGCTTGCGTGATGACACTAAGCTTTGCAAGAACGCATTAATCACCTAGTTGCACCGAACCCGAAGTTTTGAATAAGGCAGTTGAGAGAGATTGGGGAATATCTGGGATGAAGGAGTGAGAATTGTATATGGGGGAGTGATAGGTGATTTGAGGCGTGATTTAGGGGATTTGGAGGAGTTAAAAATGGTTGTGGGGGTAAAATGAGGGAAGAGGGAATGAATTTGAAAGGTGGGATTTTTAAATATGAGGTTCCAGGTCGGGTCAGTCCAACTTAGGGTTAGGACCTACGAAACCCTGCTTAAGGTCCATAGGTCTATCTACGGTCCGTCAGTCGGGACCGTAGATCACCTTCACACTTAAAAAAATTTTGACACTTGCCTGGGATCTACGGACACCAATAACCATCCATTGATGGATTGACGGACCGTCGATAGGGTCCATAGACCTCTGTACCAGACCATTTTCTACAAATTTTTCATAGGGCGCCTGCACATGTAGAAACCATAAGGCTAATCTTTTAAATTTTTTGGACAATTTTTAGACACGGACGCTATGCTAATTCTACCAACACCAGTACAAAACTAAATCACCTATCTAACTTAATAGAGAGAATCAACTAAACAAAGAAAACTACTAGATGGAAAACAAAAACCTATCATTGGTTACATTGTACATCTTGGGTTGCCTCCCAAGTAGCGCTTGATTTAATGTCGCGGCACGCCGCATGCCTCTTTATTACTCAGACTTCATCAAGATGATAGGCCTCAACAACTTCTTGCACACTTTCTGCGTTTCCCAGGTAGATCTTGATCCTTTGCCCGATAACCATGAACCTTGTTCCTTCACTGTTCTCAAGCTCAACCCCTCCATGGGGAAGCACTTTTGTGAGCAAAAATGGCCCGGTCCATTTGGATTTGAGTTTGCTCGAAAACAAACGCAACCTAGATTTGAATAGAATCACAAGATTACCCATAACAAATTTTCCCTTTTCAATTCTTTGATCATGATACCTATTCATCTTCTCTTTGTACAATGCTAAAATTTCATAAGCTTTTAGGCGAAACTCATCAAACATATTCAAGTCATTCATTCTTTTATCAGATGTGGCGCCCCAATCAACATTTAGCTTCTTCATTTCCCACAAAGCCTTATGCTCTAGCTCTACCGATAAATGACAAGACTTCCCAAATACAAGTTGGTAAGGAGACATACCTATGAGAGTCTTGTATGCAGTGCGATAGGCCCATAGAGCATCATCAAGCTTGCTTGACCAATTTGTTCTATTAGAATTCACAGTCTTCACCAATATCTGTTTGATCTCTCTATTGGACACTTAAACTTGCCCATCAATCTGTGTATGTTAAGTAGTGGCTACATTGTGGCGGACAATATATTTCTCAAGTAGCGCCTTGAACAACTTATTACAAAAGTGGGAACTTCCGTCACTGATAATCGCTCTCGGTGTACCAAATCTGTAGAAGATATTCTTTTTAAAAAATGCGGTGACACTTTTACCTTCATTGTTGGGGAGCGCAACTGCTTCCACCCAGTTTGATACATAATCAACCGCAACAAGAATATACTTCATCCCATGTGAACTCACAAATGGACCGATAAAATCAATGCCCCATACATCAAATAACTCTATCACCAATATAGGACTCAGAGGAAGCTTTTGCCTCCTTGAAATCACTCATTCTCTTTGGCAACGATCACATGACTTGGCGAAATCATGAACATTTTGGTGGATGGTAGGCCAGTAGTACCCACACTAAAAAATCTTATGCGCAGTTCGAATACCACTATGATGCCCACCAATAGGTGATGAATTACATGCCTCAGGTACATTCAACATCTCAACCTCGGGCACACATCGACGAATAATCCCATCAGCACAACTACGATACAAGTAAGACTCATCCAAAAAGAATTTCTTCACATCATGCATAAATTTTTTCCTTTAGTGAAAAGACAAATCCGGGGGTACCAAATTGCTTGCCAAATAATTAGCAAAGTCTGCGAACCAAGGGATCAGATCATGAGAAGCAGCCAATACCTGTTCATCTGGAAAAACATCATTGATTTCTGCCCCATCACAAAGCTTTAGCATAGCCTCGTCCTCTAATCTGGACAAGTGATCGGCAACTTGATTTTTGGTCCCTTTTCTATCTCTTACCACAAAATCAAACTCGTGCAACAATTATACCCATCTAATTAACCTCGATTTTGCATCCTGTTTCGCCATCAAATACCTCAATGCAGAATGGACATTATGAACTATGACCTTGGTACGAAACATGTATGATCAATATTTCTTGAATGCAAAAAACACCACAAGAAGTTATTGTTCAGTCATAGTATAATTCTTCTAGGCCACATTTAGAGCTTTGCTAGCACAGTAAATAGGGTGAAGAATTTTCTCTCTCCTCTGTCCCAATACTACACCAAGCGCCACTCCACTCCACTCCCATCGCACATTACCTCACAGGGTTGTCCCTAATCCGGTGAAATAATTATAGGTGCAGTAACCAACATCTCCTTTAACTCTCCAAATGCTCTCAGACAAGCATCATCAAAATCAAACTTATACTCCTTTTCAAACAGTTTGCACAACGGATGTGCAATTTTAGAGAACTCCTTGATATACCTCCAATAGAAACCTTCATGCCCAAGAAAACTTCTGATACCTTTTACAGAGATAGGCGGTGGAAGCTTTTCTATTACCTATATTTTTTCTCTATCAACCTCAATGCCCTTCTCACAAATCCGATGACCCAGAACTATCCCTTCTTTCACCATAAAGTGGCACTTCTCCCAATTTAGCACCAGATAACAATATTCACACCTTTTAAGAACCTCAGCCAGATCATCCAGACACCGATCAAAAGAGTCACCTACTACAGAGAAATCATCTATGAACAGTTCAATAGTGTCCTCCACCATATCAGAAAATATCGACATCATACACCGCTGGAAGGTCGCTGGAGCATTGTACAACCCAAATAGCATCCGTTTAAAAGTAAAAGTCCCATAAGGGCAAGTGAAGGTGGTTTTCTCTTGATCTTTCGGAGCTAGAGAAATTTGATTGTTGCCCGAATACCCACCAAGAAAACAATACCAACACTTGCCTACAAGTCTATCTAGCATCTGCTGCATGAATGACATAGAAAATTAGTCCTTCTCTGTCCACGCATTCAACTTCTAGTAATCCATGCAGACTCTCCATTCGGTCGCGGGCCACATTGGAACAAGCTCGTTTATCTCATTTGGAACAACTGTAATACCACCATTTTTAGGCATACACTACACAGGACACACCTAATCACTATCTGCAATGGGATAAATAACTCCGGCATCCAACCACTTGATAATCTCCTTTTTAACTACCTCTTGCATATGTGGATTTAATCTTCTCTAGTGGTCAATACTAGGCTTGTACTCTGGCATGAGTTGGATTTTCTGAGAACAAATACTGGGAGGAATCCCAATAATATCCGCAATAGGCCACCCAATAGCTCGCTTGAACCTCTTTAACACAGTCACCAAGCATTCTACTTGACTCTCATTTAAATCTACTGCAATGATGACAGACAAAGTATTATCTCTACCGAAGAATACATACCTCAAATGCGGTGGTAGAGCCTTAATCTCCAATTTCGATGCCTCCACAATAGATGGTCTCGCGGGTACAATTCGTCATGTATAACTCATACCTCTTTGGTTTTGACCGATATTCGCACCTATCGAGTGTAACTACCAAATGATTGTACTATTCAATACCATCACTATCGAAATTCATCGTAACTGCTGCTACTGCCTCAACACCTAGTTGCTCTTCAATTTGCACTTCTGTTTCACTCTATACTATGTAAGTTATAGCAATACCGTTTGGAGCTCACCACTCTACTTCATGGACCTACAAATATTGAAAGTTGATTGTTCATTGTTCAGTCTGAACTTCATCTGCCCCTTCTCCATATCAACTAATGCACACCCTGTGGCAAGGAATGGTCTCCCAAGGATGATGGGAACCTCATAATTAACCTCACAGTCAAGAATCACAAAATCCGTCGAAAAGATAAACGACTCCACTTTCACTAGCACATTATGGAGCAAACCAATGGGCCTTTTCACATTTCGATCGGCCATAAGTAACCGCATCGTAGTAGGCTTTGGATCCCCTAGACCCAACTTCTTATATATATCTATTTCTTTCTCTATCGCATTCTCAGACTCTTCTCTAACCTCTACCACTTCATCTTCTTCTCTAATATCAACATCCACTATAGACGGTATAGGTGGATCAGTGGTTTGCTTGCCCCCTCAAGTAGTAACTGCCATACAATGACCATCATTCTTTGGATTCTGGATGGTGTTGCTAGGAAGAGTGCCAAGTTGACGTGGGTTCACTGTAGTAGACAACTGAGTCAACTGCTACTCTAGATGCTTTATTGACACTGCATGGGCATCAACCTTTTGACCAATACTAGACAAATCGTTTCTCATCTCCTTCACATTCTCATCAGTTACATCAAACCTTCTCATCATCTTCTGAATCATTTCTTCAATACGCGCCATATTGCCTCTAGCTTCCCTTGTACCAAATTCCTGATTTTGTGGGGGAACATAAGGTCCAACCTCATCGTTTCTGGTGCCGTAGTTATTCCGATTATAGTTGTTGTCACGATTGAAGTTACCATCCCGGACATATTGACCCTGTTGGTTGTAATTGCCATAGTTCCGACCTTGGTTTCCTTGACCTTGGCGCCAACTGTCCATGTTGGATCCTTGGGAGTTTGGTAAGAAACCCCCCATCTGATCATTCACCGCATAAACATTCTCTTCATAGTAACACTGTTCAACTGGTGGTGGAGTTCTAGTCAAGCAGTTCACATCATTTACCTTTTTCGCACCTCCGCTCACATGCTTCAATACCAACCCCAACTCGGTCCTCATCTGAGCCATCTCCTCACAAATCTCATCCATAGACTGGTTGTTTGTAGCATGAACGGTAAATGTATTTCTCCCCGTATCTGACCTCCTACTGCTCCATGATTTATTGTTGCGAGAGATCTTCTCCATTTTTTCTACAATCTGTGCGTATGTCCACACACCATATGAGTGTCCAGCAATAGTATCAAGCACTGCTTTATTGTTGTCATCCTGACCTCGATAGAAATATTCCTTTAGTGACTCATCATCAACACGGTGATTCAGAACACCTCTTATGAACGCAGTGAATCTAATCCAATAGCTACTCATAGACTCTCCAGGTAATGCCACAAAATTGTTGACCTTATCTTTGTGATTGAGCTTTTTGGACACTGGATAATATCTTGCTAAGAACACATCCTTCAGTTGGTTCCATGTATAGATTGAGTAATAAGGAAGCTCAATGAACCATACAGCAACATCGCCTGTCAGTGATAGAGGAAATACTCGCAATCCGATGACATCCATATCCAAGTCTGCTCGACCTACACAACTCTTGCAAACCACTCTTAGCTTGTGTATGTGAGCATGTGGGTCCTCCGATGGCAACCCCGAGAACAAGCCCCTTGTTGTAAGAATCTGCATCAAGCTACTGGTCACCATAAATGTGTGCTCCGGAGGCAAAATGGGTAGGACAAGAGGGCCATCAGAGTCAGCAATATTGACGTTGCCCTATAGTTGTCATGCAGTCGTGGGCCCGGTGAATCCTGCACCCTCAATGGATCTCCCCATTGATTTTCAGCTGGAACACGATTGTTCCCACCAACTACCCTCGGATGTTGCAACTCAACTTTATCACCTGGATTGACTCCGATAGGATTAACTAGAACTCCTTGATTGTTCATTCTTCACAAAGTTCAGTTCAACTCTGGATCGTAAGGAGTAAGTGGTTCACATTAGCTCTGTGTACTTAAGATACATTAGAGTCAGAACCTGAGAGAGACAAAAAGAAAAAGAAAAAGTAAAATTAGGAAATATTTGACTAAAGTTCAAAATGCAGTTAAAATTATTATAAAAGCCAAATTTCCCCAGCAGCGGCGCCAAAATTTGATACGCTCAAATTACACCTCCCTAGAAAAGCATAAGCGATCGTTATCAAGTATAGAACCCAACTTGTAGGTTGGGGTCGATTCCACGAGGAAAATGGTCTAGACTTAACTTTAACCAAAAATTATATTGGTTTAGTCAAATTACTGCCAAAAACAAGTAATTAAAGGGTGGGGGGGGGGGGGGAATTTGTGAAATAAATTGTAAGAATTTAGTAAGTAATCATTAAACAAAAGTCAGTTTTAATTGTTTATCAAGATGAGGGAATTAACTAGGGTATACATGTTCCCCACAAACTCATAACACAGTAATCCTAGTAATAACAATCCTTTCCTAGTGTACTACATAGAGAGTGATAAGCTAGGTATCTCTAAATCCTTGATCCGACATCTAGAGAATTTCACCCCGCACCTTGGTCCAGCTACGTGTTATACTTTACTACCCCTTACCCTTACCTCATATTAGACATCACATCGTTGTTTGGCTTAGTTATTATTTCGCACCAATCGACACTAGACTATTGATAGTATCACACTAAATCTATGTTGATATTTCGTTTCTTGTTGATTACCTCCTTGGTCCGGCAAGTAACAACAAAACGAGTTCTAACATTGCGCACCGTTAAAAAGACTTTTAAAGGAAAGAATTATCAATGCATGCAAAACACTATTCAAGAATTGCTTATTTACTATTCATACTCTGTTAGTCGCTCATGGTTCCCACAATCCTAGAAATGGAGTTTAGTTACCCATAATCATATGGACACAATTCATTGTTTTAGCTAAACGAATTATGAACTTACGTAATGGAGAATAACAAACCCAGAATTTCAACTTGAATTTTAATACCAAAATCTTCAAAACCAACTTAGGAAATCAAGAATTGCTAGGTTTGCAAGTTAATCTCCCAAGCCAAAAACTAGAATAAAAATAATGATGTCTAACCCTAAAAAACGAGGTTTACATAGCCTATTTACAGAAAACAAGTCCTAAATTAAAAGGTAAGGAAAGTTTGTTCAGGTACGCGTCTTCATTCCACGATACTAACTCATGAACCATCAATGGATCAACGGTCCGTGAGTCCCTTCCGTCAGCCAGGACTTGGAAAATATTTTAACTTCCAAAAATCAACTTCTCTGAAGCAAACGACGGAACACCAGTACGGACCATAGCTCCATACTTGGAATTTTTCAAAAATTAGGTACTGGAACACTCACAGTCACATTCTATGGTTCAACAGTAGGGTCCGTAGATCATGGTCACCGTGGTTCCACACTTGGTCAGATTCCCTGATTCTCCTTCCATGCCTTGCCCTGTTGATCTACGATCACTTTCTACGGAGCGTCAATGGACCTACGATCCGTAGATCACCTTTGTAGATGCCCTTTTTTGCATTTCTTTCATATGTCTCTTTGCTTCCGCACCTATACAACTTTCACGCAAAACATAAGTAAAACACATAAAAAACAATCTAAAAAGTCCCTAGACACAAACAACTCTTAAATACTGTAAACTCACGGTATATCAACACCCTCAACTTCAATTGGTTGTTTGTCCTCAAGCGACGCACTAAGACTCTAAACGACACTTGTATAGAAGCAAGCATTTCAAGCACAAGCAATTACATGGCTCTCTACCCCAACTCTCGTTTCGATTGCAAAATTTGTTCTCTTAGACTCGACAGGCTAACTCATGCGAATTAACATATGACAAAGATTGACCAACCAACACACAATATACACTGTTTCATTATCACCAAAGTACCAACTTTTCGACAATGTAACTAGTACCCTTACTTCAAACGAAATCCCTTTTTCACATAATGAATATGAATTTGAGTAGAAAGATTCATTCAACACTCACATTCAGAAATAACTTCAAATATAGTTAGTGCTCAATACCATAGGCTTGCTCTTATTTTCACCGCTTAGACTCTCCAAACTAGATTCTAGGATCACTATAGGACTTTCTTGGCTTGTAACGTACGCTCAGGGGCAGGTGTGGTACATTTGGGTACTTCTTAGAGACATTCTGCCCCCCTTGATACTAGGCTTTCAACCTTTTTTTGCCCTATTTTTGACATCATAAGGATTTACATTCTTTCCCTTGATTGTCTTCCACCATGGATGTGACTTTAGACTTTGTAGCTCTTTTATTTTTCCCTTTCTTCTTTTTCTTGCCTTTTATTCTTTTTTTTTGTTTTTAGCTCTCGACAATTCATATCTTTTCCTCTCTTTTCTTTTTCAACATCAAACTCTTTTCATACCCATTTTTCTTTCGGTTTCCTCTTTCATGGCCACCCTCAAATTATGGATTTTCCATTTGTTGAGGTGCCCAATACCCGATGTTGGATCAGGGCCAAGATGGAAGTCACTTTCTACATTAGCCACCCTCAACTTAGGCTTTTGGCCTAAGTTGAGGTGCACATGTCCAAGGAGGGACCGGGGCTAACTTAGTAGATTATGGGAAGGTGAGTTGGGGTTTAGAAAGAAATAATCTAATTTACACTCAAAGCATTTGGATCAAAGGAAGCATTTATTTCATTTGGTTGAATTTATCTTTTAGGCAATTTCTGGACTGATCAGAACAAGGGCCTATGAACACTTCCGATCCTCTAGAGTAGATTGTCTTAGCAGGACTAACCAGACAACTTCTAGATTGGCACCAAAATTATTTGAACAATCAACGATTCTCACACAATATTGGCACATGTTTCATTATCAGATTATCAAATTATCCCGTTCAAGTTTTAGCTTAAGTCATGCCATTAAGTTGATTCATTATCATGTCATAGTCAGAGCCAACACATTCAACTTATCTTAGCCTACAAAATCTAGCACACATCACAAAATTTGGACGGGTCTCATTTTTCATAAGATATCATCCTTCATTCTATTTGATGCTTCTACACATACGATCTTAGCACATGCTGGTTCACCAGAAATTAAGTAGTCTCTTGGGGGAAAAGAACACAGGCAAGAAACCCCCAAGAAAGGATTATGAGTTGGGTTACTCAAACTTCACCCTACCACTCCAATCCATTTACCCCACCCCCAACAAAAAATAGGTGCACTTGTCCCCAATGCACACAAAAAACAGCAAAAAGTAATGGATTTGGGTGAAGTAAACATGTGGCGCGTAGCACTGACGAACCATCAACAAGCGGGTGGGTTCGGTTTCCCATAGCCCACTAAATCAACACTCGGGTCACCCTCAGTAGTGCCCGCATCAACAAAGACAACACCATCAGTAGTGCTATCTGCCACTCTAACTACACCTTTGGTGGTGCTCACATTAATCCTCACGGGCACAGAACTCGATGCCCCAGCAGCAGCCTCAAGCTCCCTTTTCTGGCGTAAATCCTCATGTAATATCGATGCTCTCCTAGTCTGCTCCTCCTGCTTACGCTCCCTTTTTCTAGTTCGAGCATCGTCAATGGTCTCAGGAGGGTGACTAGAACGGTGCCTCTTGCCACAAGCATAGGTGGGGTCAGGTGGTATCTCTACGTCCACCATGAATAAGGCATCAAGAGCGGTATCCTCAGACAATACCATCGGTGCATGCATTGGCTCATTCGCAGGAATCTCAAGTATGGCATCCACATCAGCTCGAAGACTAACCAACTCTGCTCGAATAGAGGAAATCGGTGTCGGGGGTTGGTCGGTCCAGAACCATCAACTCAAACGCATCAAGGAGTTTATGAACTGCCTGGATCTGCTGCTCTATCTGCTTTGCCACCCTTTTCTCAATTCTAGCCTCAGACTCTGCTATCGACTTTTGAATCCAAGGCTAGATGTGGTGTAACAGTGTGGCCATCTGAGCCTCTAATTTCTGTACTCTGCCCATCGGGACAATGACAGCTCCTGATGGTGGTGTGGACCTGGATAAGCTAGGAGCCCTACTAGCTGCCTGAGAAGAGGAGGCCGAGATAGTATCAGTGTGGCCTGGTATAATGGGATTACCGCCATGTGCCTACTCCACCGTGTCTGCATGATCTATGCCCAAGGTAGGTACCTCAACCTGGGGCTCTCAGTGTGTTCCACCCGATTTGCCTTATCTCGAATGAGGCCTTTATCCAATGTCCCAGTTGGGTGGATCAACCTATCACATTGCCAGATCGGCACTCCAGAATCCCTGCACAACTGAAAAATCAAACATGGAAAGGGATTAGTAGTGGAGGTCTTGAACGCCCTCTCGTGAATCTATGTCAGTAGCATGCGGGCAAAGTCAATATTCAATCTTGCTACTAATGTTGCAACCATTATGGCTATATCCCATGTAAGTTGGTTGTCAGCTTTTTTAGGTGACACCATGTGCGCACCAACAGCCAAAAGAACATGGCCATGAAATTTAATGTGGCCTTTCTGATACCTAACTGTGGTGCGGTGACCTACTCTGCACACTCGCCATCTGCAGCAATGTGTTTAGCCAACCACAGTGTAACAGTCTCTCGCTTCTCAGTATTTCTCTGAAAAGCGCTGCTCCTCACAATGTCCCATCGATAATCAAACTCTGTTATGTTCAATGGCCAAGAGTGACTGGTGGTATGTCCATAGATAAATCGGCTGATGGTGGCATGTGATATGTTCACAAGACAACCTCGGGCCACAGTGGAAGTGAGAGGGTCCTGGGCTATGGGCTTTGACCGCTTGAAGATCGAACCTCGAAGACTGGCAGCATAGGAGGCGTAGAACTCCTGCACAATCATCTTGCTATAAGTCCCTGGGTCTCGAGCCATCCAGTCATACTTATGAAGTTTAAAAAGTCGGTGGATGTCTAGGACAGTGTGCAAGCTCCCCTTGAGGACTCTGCACTCCTCTATAATAAGTCGGGCCATCTTCTCTTTGTCATTTTTCATCTTGGCATCCTGATAAATCTGGCATTGGCCCTCAACACATCATCTATTTGGCTTACCGGCCACTAGAGTAGGGTCATCATTCTGTGGTGCTAGTACTGACTTCAAGCTAGTGGCCTCATTAGACGAGACTGCTTGTTCATTTTCGCTAGAACCTATGGATGATTTAGTAATGGACCCTTCAACTTGGGCAGACTTGGACCCTGAAGCATGGCTAGACTCAGAGTCCACAACATGGGCAGTCTCGGAGCTGGACGTAGACCCATTCTCTGCACTGTAAGCAGCCCCAGTTGGTGACCTGATCAGTGTGTGCTCCTCATTAGACTGGGAGACAGTGACTACGTCGACAATCACCTTCGAGGGGTGCCTCTGGTGACTCGGGGTACAGTGGGTAATGTCCTTGTGTTGGAAGGAACGTATGTCGGATCCGTCTCTACATCGTTATCTTCGGGGCAACAAATTTTGACTTACCCTGTTTTGTATAGGTGATTAGCTTCTTCAGTGCCATAGTACCTTTGGAAGAGTTATTAGTACCAAAACTAACTAAAAATACACTCAAAATAATTTTAGAATTTAAAATGAACAACAATAAAGACCCAAAAAAAATTCAAACAGTGACTACAGTGGTCATCTACGGTGGGGACCTACGATCCGTACACAAATCTACGGTCGCAGATGGAAACCACGGATGTACAGAACGGTCCGTATATTGATCTACGGACCTTAGTCCACCTCCGTGGTTTCACACTTGGTGAAATTTTCAAGTGCATCCAACCACGAACCTGATCTACGGTCCGTAGATGAGGTCTCGTGGACGTGATCTGTGCCAGGTTTCAGATATTCTTTATTTTCAATCCCACATATTTGACCATTTTCAACAGTATCCTAGTCTAACCATGCATTTCAACATTTAAACATACTAGTTCATCATTCTAAGGGTTCCAATTACTCAATTTGATAATTATTTCATACAAGATTCGGAACCCTAAGTCAAAACTTACATATAGACTAGTGTTTAGACAGGTTTAACACACTATCAAGGGAACACAATCATAATATATTGTCCTAAGAGTTTTAGTACTTAAATTTTAGCATGTAATTACATACACTTAATTACCCAAGGTCAAGACCCGACTCCAGACTTTCTATATTCAATCTATGAACCGAAATTCAAAGTGAGGGGAAATTCTATTACCTTACAAGCAAAGAGGAGTGGGGTGATTGCGTGAAGACTCTAATTTTTGCAAGACAACACTAATCGCCTAGTTGCACCAAACCCAAACACCGAAGTTTTGAATAAGGCATTTGAGAGAGATTGGGGAATTTCTGGGATGAATGAGTGAGAATTGTATATGGGGGAGTGATGGGTGATTTGAGGCGTAATTTAGGGGATTTGGAGGAGTTAAAAATGGTTATGGTGGTAAAATGAGGGAAGAAGGAATGAATTTGAAAGGTGGGATTTTTAAATAGGAGGGTTCGGGTCGGGTCGGTCCAACCTAGTGTTAGGACCTATGAGACCCCACTTACGGTCCATAGGTCTATCTACGGTACGTCAGTGGGGACCGTAGATCACCTTCACACTTAGAAAAATTTAGACACTTACCTGGGATCTACGGACACCATTAATGGTCCGTTGATGTATTGACAGACCGTCAATGGGGTCCGTAGACCTCTGCACCACACCATTTTCTACATATTTTTCATAGCGCGCCTGCGCATATAGCAACCATTAGGCTATTCTTTTTACATTTTCTGGACACATTTTAGACAGGGACCCTAAGCTAATTCTAGCCAACACTAGTACAAAACTAAAATACCTATCTAAATTAATACAGAGAATCAACTAAACAAAGAAAACTATTAGATGGAAAACAAAAACCTATCGTTGGCTAGATTGTACATCTTGGGTTGACTCCCAAGCAGCGCTTGTTTTAACTTCGTAACACGACACAGGCCTTTTGATTACTCAGACTTCATCAAGATGATAGGCCTCAACAACTTCTTGCACACCTTCTGCGGTTCCCAGATAGATCTTGATCCTTTGCCCATTAACCATGAACCTTGATCCTTCACTGTTCTCAAGCTCAACCGCTCCATGGGGGAGAACTTTTGTGAGCAAAATTGGCCCGGTCCATTTGGATTTAAGTTTGCCCGGAAACAAGCACAACCTAGAGTTGAATAAAAGCACAAGATCACCCACAACAAAGTCTCACTTTTCAATTCTTTGATCATGATACCTCTTCATCTTCTCTTAGTACAAGGCTGAACTTTCATAATCTTTTAGGCGAAACTCATCAACCATATTCAAGTCATTCATTCTTTGATTAGATATGGTGCCCCAATAAACATTTATCTTCTTCATCGCCCACAAAGCCTTATGCTCTAGCTCTACTGATAAATGACAAGACTTCCCATATACAAGTTGGTAAGGAGACATATCTATGGGAGTCTTGTATGCAGTGCGATAGGCCCATAGAGCATCATCAAGCTTCCTTGACCAATCTGTTCTATTAGAATTCACAGTTTTCACCAAAATCTGTTTGATCTCTTTGTTGGACACTTCAACTTGCCCACTAATCTGTGGATGTTAAGTAGTGGCTACATTGTGGCGGACAACATATTTCTCAAGTAGCGCCTTGAATAGCTTATTACAAAAGTGGGAACTTCCGTCACTAATAATCGCTCTCGGTGTACCAAATTTGGAGAAGATATTCTTTTTCAAAAATGCGGTGCACTTTTACCTTCATTGTTGGGGAGCGCAACTGCTTCCACCCACTTCGATACATAATCAACCGCAACAAGAATATACTTCATCCCATGTCAACTCACAAATGGATCCATAAAATCAATGCCCCATACATCAAACAACTGTATTACCAATATAGGATTCATAAGAAGCTCTTGCCTCCTTGAAATTACTCATTCTCTTTGGGAAGGATCACAAGACTTGGTGAAATCATGAGCATCTTGGTGGATGGTAGACCAGTAGTACCCATACTAAAAAATCTTATGCACAGTTCGAATACCACTATCATGCCCACCAATAGGTAATGAATGACATGCTTCAAGTACACTTAACATCTCAACCTCGGGCACACATCAATGAATAATCCCATCAACACAACTACGATACAAGTAAGACTCATCCAAAAAGAATTTCTTCACATCATGCATAAATTTTTTCCTTTAGTGAAAAGACAAATCCGGGGGTACCAAATTGCTTTCCAAATAATTAGCAAAGTCTGCGAACCAAGGGATCAGATCATGAGAAGCAGCCAATACATGTTCATTTGGAAAAAGCATCATGAATTTAAGCCCCATCACTAAGCTTTAGCATTGCCTCTTCCTCTAATCTGGACAAGCGATCGACAACTTGATTTTCGGTCCCCTTTCTATCTCTTACCACAAAATCAAACTCTTGCAACAACAATACCCATCTAATCAACCTCAGTTTTGCATCATTTTTCTCCATCATATACCTCAATGTAGAATGGTCAGTATACACTATGACCTTGGTAACAAGCAAGTAGGATCAAAATTTCTCGAATGCGAAAACCACCACAAGAATTTCTTGTTCAGTCACAGTATAATTCTTCTGGGCCATATTTTGAGCTTTCCTAGCATAGTAAATAAGGTGAAGAATTTTCTCTCTCCTCTGTCCTAATACTACACCAAGCGCCACTCCACTCGCATTGCACATTACCTCAAATGGTTGTCCCCAATCCGGTGAAATAATGATAGTTGCAGTAACCAACTTCTCCTTCGACTCTCCAAATGCTCTCATACAAGCATCATCAAAATCAAACTTATACTCCTTTTCGAGCAGTTTGCACAATGGATGTGCAATTTTAGAGAAGTCCTTGATGAATCTCCTGTAGAAACCTGCATGCCCAAGAAAACTTCTAACAACTTTTACAGAGATAGGTAGTGGAAGCTTTTATATTACCTCTACTTTCACTCTATCAACCTCAATGCCATTCTTAGAAATCCGATGACCTAGAACTATCCATTCTTTCACCATAAAGTGGCAGTTCTCCCAATTTAGCACCAGATTGCAGTCTTCACACCTGTTAAGAACCTCATCTAGATGATCCAAACATCGATCAAAAGAGTCACCTACTACAGAGAAATCATCCATGAACACTTCAATAGTGTCCTCTACTATATTAGAAAATATCAACATCATACAACGCTGGAAGGTAGCTGGAGCATTGTACATCCATAATGGCATCCATTTAAAAGCAAAATTCCGATAAGGGCACGTGAAGGTGGCCTTCTTTTGGTCTTCCGGAGATATAGAAATTTGATTGTATCCCGAATACCCATCAATAAAATAATACCAACCCTTGCCTGCAAGCCTATCCAACATCTGGTCTATGAATGGCCTAGGAAAGTGGTCCTTCTTTGTCCACACATTCAACTTCCGGTAATCAATGCAGACTCTTCATCCGATCACGGGCTGTATTGGAACAAACTCTTTTCTCTTATTTAGAACCACAGTAATACCACCATATTTAGGCACACACTACACATGACACACCCAATTACTATCTGTAATGGGATAAATAACTCCAGCTTCCAACCACTTGATGATCTCCTTTTTAACTACCTCTTGCATATGTGGATTTAATATTCTCTGGTGCTCGATACTAGGCTTGTGATCTGGCATGAGTTCAATTTTGTGAGGACAAATACTGGGAGGAATCCCAATAATATCCGCAATAGTCCACCCAGTAGCTCACTTGAACCTCTTTAACACAGTCACCAAGCACTTTACTTGTCTCTCATTTAAATCTTCCGCAATGATGACCGGCAAAGTATTATCTCTACCCAAGAATACATACCTCAAATGCGGTGGTAGAGCCTTCAGCTCCAATTTCGGTGCCTCCACAATAGATGGTCTCACCGGTGGGGACTCACGATTCTTCATGTCTAACTCATTCTTCTTTGGTTTTGATCGATATTTGAACTTGTCGAATGCTACTACCAACTCATCGTACTCTTCAATACCATCACTATCGAAATGCATCATAACTGTTCCTAGTGCCTCAACACCTGTCGCTCTTCAATTCGCTCTTTTGTTTCACTCTCAACTCTGTAAGTTATAGCAGATACCGTTTGGAGCTGACCACTCTCTTTCATGGACCTACAAATATTTAAAGTTGTTTCTTCATTGTTCAGTCTGAACTTCATCTGCCCCTTCTCCATATCAACCAACACATGCCCTATGGTAAGGAATGGTCTCCCAAGGATGATGGGAACCTCAAAATCAACCTCACAGTCAAGAATCACAGAGTCCGCTGGAAAGATGAACGACTCCACTTTCACTAGCACATCATAGAGTACAGCATTGGTCCTTTTCACGGTTCGATCAGCCACAAGTAACCGCATCGTAGTAGGCTTTGGATCTCCTTGACCTAACTTATTATAAATAGACAATGGCCTGAGGTTGATGCTAGCACCAAGATCTCACAATGCCTTAGGAAAGTGTCACAACCCTATAGTACATGAAATCGTGAAAGCACCAGGATCTTTGTTCTTCCGCACACGAGACATTCTAGCAATAGCGCTACAATGCTGCAATCTATCATCATCTTCAAAACTCACACATCTTTTCCTTGTCACCATATCTTTCATAAATTTCGCATACCCAGACATTTGCTTCAAAGCTTCTATCAATAGAATTTTGATGGAAAGCTGCTTCAACCTAGTAATAAACATGTGATATTTACCATCTTTAGTCTTCTTTACTAACCTCTGTGGAAAAGGTAGTGGAGGTCTAGGTATGGGGACCACTTTCTGAGATATATCTGCTTCTTTCTCTGTCGCATTCTCAGACTCTTCTCCAACCTCTACCACTTCATCTTCTTTTCTAATCTCAAAATCCACCACAGACGGTATAGGTGGATCAATGGTTTTCTTACCCCCTCGAGTAGTAACTGCCATACAATGACCATCATTCTTTGGATTCTGGATGCTGTTGCTAGGAAGAGTGACAGGTTGACGTGGGTTCACTATAGTAAACAACTGAGTCATTTGTTACTCTAGATGCTTTATTGACATTGCATGGGCATCAACCTTTTGACCAATATTAGACAAATCGTTTCTCATATCCTTCACGTTCTCATTAGTTGCATCAAAGCTTCTCATCATCTTCTACATTATTTTTTCAATACACGCTATATTGCCTCCAGCTTCCCTAGTACCAGATTCCCAATTTTATGGGGGAACATAAGATCCAACCCGATCATTTCTGGTGCCATAGTTGTTCCGATTGTAGTTGCTGTCGAGATTGAAGTTCCCATCCCGGACATATTGACCCTCTCGGTTGTAATTTCATTAGTTCCGACCTTGGTTTCCATGACCTTGGTGCCAATTGTCCGTGTTGGATCCTTGGGTATTTGGTCGGAAAACCCCCGTCTGATCATTCACTACATAAGCATCCTCTTCATAGTAACACTCTTCAACTAGTGGTGGAGTTCTAGTCAAGTAGTTCACAACATTTACCTTTTCTGCACCTCCGCTCACATGTTTCAATACAAATCCAAACTCGGTCCTCATTTGAGCCATCTATTCATGAATCTCATCCGCAGACTGGTTGTTTGTAGCATGTCTGGGAAACATATTTCTCCCAGTATCCAACCTCCTAGTGCTCCATGCTTTATTATTACAATAGATTTTCTCCAATTTTTTTGCAATGTGTGCATGTGTGCACTCACCATATGAGCCTCCAACAATAGTATCAAGCACTGCTTTATTGTTGTCATCCTGGACTCGATAGAAACATTCCTTCAGTGACTCATCATCAATATGGTGATTCGGAACACCTCTTATGAACACAGTGAATCTGTCCCAAGAGCTACTCACAGACTCTCCAGGTAATGCTATAAAATTGTTGACCTTATCTTTGTTATTGAGCTTCTAGGACATTGGATAATATCTTGCTAAGAACTGATCCTTCACTTGGTTCCATGTATAGATTGAGCTATAAGGAAGCTCAGTGAACAATACAACAGCATCGCCTGTCAGTGATAGAGGGAACACTCGCAATCCAATGACATCCATATCCAAGTCTCGTCGACCTACACTGCTCTTGTAAACCACCCTTAGCTTGGCTATGTGAGCTAGTGGGTCTTCCGATGACAACCCCGAGAACAAGCCCCTCGTTGTAAGCATCTGCATCAAGCTACTGGTCACCACATATGTGTGCCCCGGAGGCAAAGGGTGTAGGACAAGAGGTCCATCAGAGTCAAAAATATTGACGTTGCCCCTATAGTTGTCATGGAATCTTGGGCCTAGTGGATCATGCACTCTCAACGCATCTCCCAATTGATTTTCAGCTCGAACTTGGTTGTTCCCACCTACTACCCTCGGATGTTGCAACTCAACTTTATCACCTGGATTGACTCTGATAGGATTAACTGGAACTCCTTGATTGTTCATTCTTCGCAAAGTTCGGTTCAACTCTGGATCGTAAGGAGTAAGTGGTTCACCTTGGCTCCGTGTACTTGGCATACACTAGAGTCAGAACCTGAGAGAGACAAATACAAAAAGAAAAAGTAAAATAAAGAAATATTTGACTAAAGTTCAATAATGTAGTTAAAATTAATCTAAAAGCAAATTTTCCCCGGCAACGGCGCCAAAATTTGATACGCTCAAATTACACCTCCCTAAAGAAGCATAAGCGATCGTTATCAAGTACATAACTCAACTTGTAGGTTGGGTACGATCCCACAAGGAAAATGGTCTAGACTTAACTTTAACCAGCAATTATATTTGTTTAGTCAAATTAATTCCAGAAACAAGTAATTAAAGGGGGGAAATTTGTGAAACAAATTGTAAGAATTCAGTAAGTAATCAGTAAACAAAAGTCAATTTTGGTTGTTTATCAAGATGAGAGAATTAACTAGGGTATATGTGTTCCCCAAAAGCTCATAACAAAGAAATCCTAGTTATAGCAATCCTTTCATACTGTACTACATGCAAAGTGATAAGCTAGGTATCTCTAAATCCTTGGTCCGGCATCTAAGGAATTTCACCCCGCACCTTGGTCTTGCTACATCTGTATAATTTACTAACTCTTACTTTTACATCATAATAGACATCACATCAATGTTTGTCTTCGTTATTACTTCGCACCAATCGACACTAGACTATTAGATCGTATCACACTAAATCTATGTTGATATTTCTTTCCTTATTGATTACCTCCTTGGTCCTGCAAGTAGCAACAAGGCGAGTTCTAGTGTTGTGCACCGTTAAAAAGACTTTTAAACGAAAAAAATATCAATGCATGCAAAACACTATTCAAACTTTATTAATCACTCATGGTTCCCACAACCCTAGTTGTGGAGTTTAGTTACCCATAATCATATGAACACAATTCATTGTTTTGGATGAAAGAATTATGAACTTACTTAATTGAGAATAACAAACCCGAGATTTTCAACTTGAATTTCAATACCAAAATCTTCAAAACCAACTTATGAAATCAAGAATTGCTAGGTTTGCAAGTTGATCTCCCAAGCCAAAAACCAGAATAAAAATAATAATGTCTAACCCTAAAAAATGAGGTTTACATACCTTATTTATAGAAAACAAGTCCTAGATTAAAAGGGAAACAAAATAAGGAAAGTTTGTTCAGGCACGCGTCTTCATTCCACGAGACTGACTCACGGACCATCAATGGATCTACGGTCTGTGAGTCCCTTCCGTCTGCCAGGACTTGGAAAATATTTGAGCTTCTAAAAATCAACTTCTCTGAAGCAAACGATGGAACACCAGTACGGACCGTATATCGATCCCTCTACGTAGCTCCATACTTGGAATTTTCCAAAACTTAGGTACTGGAACGCTCACAGACACATTCTACGGATCAGCAGTACGGTCCATAGATCAATCTATGGACCGTCAATGGTTACCGTGGTTCAACACTTGGTGAGATTCCATGATTCTCCTTCCATATCTTGCGCTGCTGATCTACGATCACTATCTACCGAGCGTCAATAGACCTATGATCCGTAGATCACCTCTATAGTTGTCCTTTTCTGCATTTCTTTCATATTTCTCTTTACTTCCGCGCCTAAACATCTTTCCTGCAAAAAATAATAAAAATACACAACTCTTAAGTGAAATGTATCAAAAATACTGTAAACTCATGGTATATCCACTCCACACCATGGAAACATATTATGAACCTATATTACAAGATATTCAATCACATTTTTCATTACTTGGTGATTCTAGCCACAATTCATCCTTAAAGGTTCAATTTCAACTTTACAAGTCAAGATCAATAATGTAGTATAGAGTCTAGTTCAATTCATGTCTAGGTATTCCTAATCTTGATCAATTACTACTCATGACATTGATTTAGGAAGATCACTCATGAACCTTCAATTTCACCTCTGATGGCATAAACCCACATAAATCATCTTTATCAATTAGACTAGGGTAATCATGGAAATCATATAAATTCATCATAATAACATTAATTAACACTAAATTAATCATATATAAGTATTATCCAACCAATTGGAGTCATACCCAACTAAACCTACACATTGGAAGAAACCCTAACTTAGATTGAGGTTCTTCTTCACAAATTAGGGGATATTCTAGGAGACTCTATGGGTGGAAGAACCCATAGATGGAAATCTAAACATACCTTAATTAATTCCCTTGCACAGACCTTTAGCAATGGTGCCTTTGTTCTTGACCTTAGCTTCAAGCTCTATCTTCTTCTTCAATGGGGTTTTCTAGAGAGAGAAGTATTTGAGAGATGAGTGATTTGGGTCTTGTGTAAGCTGACTTAAAATTGAGGTCTAATGACTTAAAATACCTTAAATAGGAGAATAAAACACATATAAAATGACTCCCAATTAAAACTAATCGAATAGGAATTTCCCATTTTACCCATAACTTGGCAGCCCCTTGCCAGGGGCCACACCCATCTTCATGAGCCATCAAGGGCACCACGTCCCGTGGTAGTGGCCGCGGTCCCTTTACAAGTGGCACCACTCAATAAGAAAAACTCCCAAAATCCTAAGGCATGACCACGAGCCTTCCCACGACCTGTGGTCATCACCATTGGCCGTGAAGTGGCTCGTGATCCCTTTGACAGTAGATAAGCCTCAAGGCTTCCTCTCTTACAAGACTAAGGGGTCTTCACGAGCCCCGTCACGAGCCATGGTCAAGACCACTAGCCATGAAAGTGGCCGTGAACCTTTGGGCAGTAGCTTGCCAAGGTTGGACAACCTTGGCCCCTTGGCTTAGGCTTACCCTTTTGCCTTGGCATTTGCCCTTCCCAAGCTCAACCAAACTCCAAATGGTCTTCTATGCTATTAGGTCTAACACGTACCTTGATGTTCAACCGCTAAACCCCTCATACTAAGCACATAAAGTCTCATCTACGACTCTAATCCTCAACAACTCACTTTAGAACCCTAGCTCTTGGCTCTAGTTTAGTCTATTAATTTCTGAGGCGTTACAATATCTCCCCCCTTGGGAACATTCATCCTCAAATGACGATTCTAAACACTTCTTAAAGGAAAGGACTCTATACTAGAAGCCCATCATGCATGAAACATATCTAATGCAAAAAGGAAAAACTTTAATTCTCATTAAGCCTACTCAACGCAACAAAAGGAAGTAGGAACTTTATCAAACAACCAATTTAAGCAAAACATTCTCAGAACTAGTCATATTCAAGGAGGAACTACCATCTCTTAATCATATCATGCTCAACATACTCTCATGAAGCCCATATGCAATTTACTCTCAAAAAACATTCATTTCAATGAGGAACTTTCAATTCCAAAACTAAATCATGCTCATACAATCATCTCATGAAGTCTATATGCAACTCTGTCAATGCACTACAACATGAGGAAAACAATGCATATAAGTCATTTCTAACAAGGCCTACACATTTTTATGAACATGCATACAAGGAAATCATGGCAACACATAACACACAATAACCTTTTTAGATAGGCACATTATCTCCCCCTTGGGAGTTAGCATACACACACTCTTCTAAACATAATTCATACTGAGGACAACTTCATGTCCAACATAACAAGTCACAAAAGATGAGAAATCCGGAAACTTACTAACACATAAAACACATATCGGAAGGGACATAAGGAGATCACTTTTGATCTTCGCTAGATTGGAGAACTTAGGACCTATGATTGGCATTGCAATCCGGGCCCCTAAGAGAAGCTTGCTTGGCTCTCTCCCTCTAGCCCTAAGGATTGGACAATCTCTCTTCTTGTGACCCCCATCTTCACAACCGTAACACCACTCACTTCTGGCTAGACACTCACCATAATGTTTTCTTCTCCACTTGGAGCAAGTAGGCTTAAGCAACACCAATTCACTATAACTCCCTCTTTGGGGCTTAGGTTTAGACGCCTTCTCTTGGTTGGAAAGTTTTTATTGGGTCCTATGTTGACCATAACCATCAGATCCAGCATTGGAGAAATCCCCATCGTTGGTCCTAGCCCTTCTTACCTCTCTATTCCCTTGCTTTAGCTTTTGTTCCTCAATTTGTTCGGCATGAAAAATAAGACGTGAAATATTCATACATGGGCTGAGCATTGCCGAACGACATTCATTGACTACCAATTCGGATACCCTCATAACAAATTTGTTCATCTTGTCCATAAAGTCCGCCACCAAGGTAGGAGCATACTTAGACAATTGGGTGAACATAAGCCCATACTCCTTCACACTCATACCTCCTTGGCGAAGGTTGATGAACTCTTGCATATTTCGTTCCCATAACTCTAGTGAGAAGAACCTATCAAGAAAGACCGACTTGAACAATTCCCAATCTATCGGGCCCGCTCCTACGTGTCTCTCACCCTTCCATTGCTCATACAATACTTGAGCCACATCCTTTAATTGGTAGGCGACTAATTCAACATTCTCTTGTGGAGACACTCCCATAGCATCAAGCACCTTATACACCTCATCTAAAAAACCTTGAGGATCTTCCTCCACTTTGGAGCCATAAAACTCTGGAGGATTCATCCTCAAAACTCTCTCACCCTCAAAGCAGTGGAATTCACATTATTATCCCGAGCAACTACTTCCCTATTGACTTGGGCCGTAATGGCATGAGTCAATATTTGGAGAGGCGACTTTCTCTCCACATTTTTCACATCCCCCTCATCATTAGGAACTTGAGAGACTTGAGGCTCTTATGGACCTTGGGGAGGAACCTCTTTCTCCTTATTGTCGTCCTCGTCTCTCCTAACATTAGCCTTTGTATTAGCTATACCCTGAAAATCCATAGGACACGGATGAGAAGAAGGGCCTAATAAAGCCAAAATCTGTGGCACAACTAAGAGAATTAAGAAGTGAGATTTCCTAAGCATCCAATAACCTACTATTCATAAATTTTGCGTGCTTCACATTTATGAACAAGACTCTACTAGACGTGTTTTGAGACAATCCTAGAATTGTTCTAAACCTTGTGCTCTGATTACCATGTTTGTCACAACCAGAGGTACTCCTTAGAAGAAACATGGCGTACTTGACCCCAAAGGAGTCTCATAAAAACGCTTAGCATAATCATAACAAAAGATACTAGAAAAGTACGGGAAATGTAAAACTTCTTTAAATTCATACAAGTGAAAACATTTTAATAAACAAGCAGGTGGTTTTACTAATTCTTTGTCTCAAACCATCTAATAAACTTTTGAATAAAAGTCTTGGGACGCAGCCCATACAAAGTCAAAAACATAAATAAATGACATAAAAGAAAAGGCTGGTTGGTCGTCGAAGCTATGAGGATTCACCAAGATCTTCAACTCCTTAGCTCCTTAAGAAACCTAACTTAATATAGCACTCAAGCATCCAAACCCTACATTCGATTAGAGTGTAGGCAATGTACGTTAGTACAAAATGTACCAAGTATGATAGCTAGAACAACACCATAAAAGTATCTCAAAATGGTTAGTCAACATAAGACATAACCATAAGAGAAAATAACATAGTCATACCATAATCTCCAACATAAGTATCATATAATCATAAGTCAGCATAAGACATAATGAAAGAGCATAGGAGATAAGTCATAATCATAATAAGACAAGTCTCCAACACAAGCATCATATAAGCATAATTGACTCTTAGTCATCTCTACCATAATAGAACCATTCTCAAGTAACCTCAAAAGCATACAAGTGCAAAGCATGAATAACATCCCATAATACCACCCAAGCCAAGTATCCCTTTTTTGTCATCTCAATTATAGCCTATATACATGGTCAACTTTTAAGCTCTTCTTACCATAATGGAACTTTACTCTTAAATAACCATAAAGCACACTTGTGCGATGTATGAAAGGCATCCCATACTACCCTTCACACCAAGCATAATCTTGAAGTAATCATAGTCATATTTACCCTACTTTGGTCTCATTAATAGCTTACTTCATAAAGAGATGGGAACCATCACCTTAGACAATCATATCATGTCAAGGAAGGAAACTATATCACAATCTTATCTAAGAATACATCATATAAGATAAAACTCATAAGATAACCTTAAATCATACTTTTGCAATGTATAAGTGGCATCCCATACTACCCCTCATACTAAGTACTTCTTTAGCTCATCATACCCATGTTCCGTCATAAGTGACTAGCCCTTTTTTAAAAGTATGGGAACTCGAGAAGACACTTTACTAAGTCTATTTTAGTTCCTTCTTGTTTTGAACCCTACGAGATACTATACTAGGTACATCCTAGTTCATAATGCTTGAACCCTTGGAGATGCTACTTAAAGCATAATCTAAGTTCATTGTAAGGTGGGACCCTATGCGATACTTATGTTAGCATGTCTAGGTTCATTGTTATTATGGACTATATGAGGAAGTACCTTAAGCATGTCTAAGTCCATTTATACTCTTGAACATTATGAGGTACTTCACCAAGCTTACCTTAGTTCCTCATTATTTCGAATCCTAGGATATACTACACTAGGTACATCTTAGTGGACTTAGGTTGAACTCTAGGAGATGTTACTTAAAGAACAATCTTAGTTCATTAAGTTTGATCTATAGGAGATGCTCCTTCAAGCACAATATTAGACCATTATTTGAATAGGGATCTAGGAGATGCTACATCATTCACAATCTTATCCCATGAGGTTTGAACTCTAGGAGATGCTACTTGAGCACAATCTTAGTTCATTACAAATATTGCTTAATCGGGATATAGCCTTAACCAACATGAGAACATATGAGTTATCACGTGATCTCCCATGGTTATACCCACACCATCAAATGTTGGTCCACTTGCCTAAGGTAGGACCGGTTTCTTAGCCTAGTCGGATCCACTAGCTAACTTTCGTACGGGGCATGTAGTTACTAGATACAGAGATTGCTACTAGAAACCCAAACTCCACTAGGTGAGGCTTCCATCTCATAAGACAGACTTGTGGAAATCCATACTCTTCTAGGTGAGAGATCCCATGTGGAAATCCCAAACTAAACTAGTTGGGAACCTCCATGAAATCCCAAACTCATCTTGGTAGGAACCGCCATCTCATTTCAATATCCACTCAGTGCTAGGCATAAATCCCACAAGATAATCATTAAGTCTTTACTTTGACTCAAGTTTATGGAAAGATTTTCTTGACAACCAATCCATGTTATTACCTCTTTTACACCATGTGTGACCAATTATCAACATCTATGACCTAGGTGTAAAGTCTCTCTAGCCTTTGGTTCAATTAGGTAAAAGAAACTCTTTAACCCTAGAACCATTACTATGTGAGAAGTCTCTCATGTTAAGTTAATTTTCATGCCTAGGATCATGTCTAAAATTCTACGTTAGACAAGGTGATCATCATAACCTAAGTGATTCTATCACTTCCTACCATCTATGATTCATAAGGTGAATTAGGTAGGTAAAAATCCTTCAACACTATTCTATTCATTAGCCTCATACTAACATGTAGATTTTACTCTTGAGGCCTTAACATCTATAGTTAATCATATTAGCTTCACTCTTAAGTCCTAGTGATCAACATTCATAACTATGAGTTTTCATTCTCAATGACTCCACACCATAGAAACGTATTATGAATCTAGATTACAAGACATTCAATCACATTATTCATTACTAGGTGATTCTAGCCACAATTCTTCCTTAAAGGTTAAATTTCAACTTTACTTGTCAAGATCAATCATGTAGTATAGAGTCTAGTTCAATTCATGTCTATGTATTTGATGAGTCCACGATTTGGACTCTTTTAGGGCTTTATTTTGATAGATTTAGTGTCATCAAATGCATATTTTGTCTCAATAACTAATGAAAGTCCTTGAGTTTCAGGTATTTTGAGTTAGAGACTAAGCATAGGCACTATTGGGTAGAAAGGAACAAGGCAGCTGAAAAGAAAGAAGAAAAGACGGCCTAAGGATCGCCTAAGACATTAGGGGAGTCCTCAAATGGCTATGGTCTCACCTAATGTTCCAGTGTGCCAAGCTCTGAGGGAGAAAATCAAGTTGGAGAGATAAATGAGTAGTCGGCGAGTCACCAAATAATTCCACGATGCAATACTCTATCGCCCAATGTTACAGAACTTGAATTTACTGAAGGCCAATGAAGAAAGGCGATGAACCAGACCAAAGGGCGGATCGCCGAGTGGATCAGCGATTCGGACTAACTGCGCTGAGTGTGTCCTTCGCAACACACTTTTTGACAACTATAAATACTTGTTTGAATTTTTATTTTAGTAATCAGTTTTTAGGAATTCAGTATCAAATTTTAGAACATCAAACATTATTTTCAGTTTTTAGAACTTAGAGTTATGGAGACTTTGTTCCGTAGCTTTGAAGATTTCCATTTCTAAGCAATTGGAAATAGGTTCTGAAGATTCTTCATCTTAGATGTGTGTAAATACAATATCTATCGTACCCATTTCATCGAAACACTTTTCGGTATCGATTTCTATTTCTTTACTATGTCTAGCTGAAACCCCAATTCTTGGGCACTGATTATATGAATATCGGTTGAATTTACTGCTGGGTATTGCTAATGGATAGTTAATTTGCTGTTTAAAGGTGATTTTGTTTAGTAGTTGTGTTTGAATTTAATGAGGTTGTAGTTGCAAATACAATTTTATATTGGTGTTTTTGAATTGCTCGAGAGAGGTTTTAAAACCAAAACTACTGAGTTGATAGTCTGTGGTTGTTGGGTTGTCGTGGGTTCAGCTCGAGAGTGTGAATCCTAAACCCTCTCCCACACATTTAGCTCAAGAGAGTGAATGGACTAAGGTGAAGGTTGTGATTCATTGCCACTTATTGATGCTCGAGAAAAACCGATTTGATTTGGGGTAAATTGTTCAAGAGAAAATTTACCCCCACTAAATTCTAACTTAGTTACAAATTTACACCGATTTACTATCTATAGCATGTGCCCGATTGTTTATTTAGCTCATATTCCTATCACATCCCAAGAATCTCGTCTCCATATTCATATTTCTATATTATTTGTTGTTTCTAGTTGATAATTGACTACAAATCCCCCTTTGATAACTGACACGTGTGTCACCCTTTAATTTGATATGTTTTTATTTGTATAAGTCTTTAGGTATAATTGACTTGAGCGAAATTCTTGTTTTTCTCTTAATTCTCGATTACAAACTGTGCCCTTGGGACTCGACCCCAACTCCCTAGTTTGGTTATATTACTATTGAAAAATCGTTGACGCTTAGTATTGGATGAAGCAGCCGGATACGTCAAGTTAGTATTCCTAATATTGATCAATTACTACTTATGACATTGATTAAGGAAGATCACTCATGAACCTTCAATTTCACCTCTGATGACATAAACCCATATGAATCATCTTCATCAATTAGACTAGGGTAATCATAGAAATCATACAAATTCATCATAATATCATGAATTAACACTAAATTGATCATACATAAGTATTATGCAACCAATTGGAGTCATACCCAACTAAACCTACACATTGGAAGAAACCCTAGCTTAGATTGGGGTTCTTTTTCACAAATTAGGGGATATTCTAGGGGACTCTATGGGTGGAAGAACCCATATATAAAAATATAAACATGCCTTAATCAATGCCCTAGCACAAGCCTTTAACAATGGAGCCTTTGTTCTTGACTTAGCTTCAAGCTCTAGCTTCTTATTCAATGGGGTTTTCTATAGAGAGAAATATTTGAGAGATGAGAGATTTCGGGTTTTTGATTTGGGTGTTGTGTAAAGTGACTTTAGATTGGGGATAATGACTTAAAATACCTTAAATAGGTGAACAAAACTCATATAAAATGATCCCCACTTAAAACTAATCAAATAGGAATTTCCCATTTTACCCTTAACTTGGCAGCCCCTTGCCAGAGGCCACGCCCCTCTTCATGAGCCGTCAAGAGCACTGCATCCCGTGGTCCCTTGACCAGTGGCTCCCAACAACAAGCCAAACTCCCCGAATCCTAAGGCATGACCACGAGCCTTCCCACTAGCCGTGGTCATGACCACTGCCCATGAAGTGGGTCCTAGTCCCTTGGACAGTAGCTAAGCCTCAAGGCTTCCTCTCCCACAAGGCTAACGGGTTTTCACAAGTCCCTTCATGGGCCGTGGTCAAGACCATTGTCTGTGAATGTGGCCGTCAACCTTTGGGCAGTGCCTTACAAGGTTGGGCAGTCTTGGCCTCTTGGCCTCTTGGCTTAGGCTTGCCCTTTTGCCTTGACACTAGCCCTTCCCATGCTCAACAAAACTCCAAATGGTCTTCTATGCTATGAGGTCTAACACGTACCTTGATGTTCAACCACTAAACCCCTCATTCTAAGCACGTAAAGTCTCACCTATGACTCTAATCCTCAACATCTCACTCTAGAACCCTAGCTCTTGGATGTAGTTTAGTCTATTAATTTTCGGGGAGTTACAATATCTCCCTCTTAGGAACATTCATCCACGAATGATGATTCTAAACACTTCTTAAAGGAAGGGACTCTAGACTAGCAGCCCATCATGCATACAACATATCTAATGCAAGGAGGAAAAACTTCACTCCCATTAAGCATAGTCATGTCAACAAAAGGAAGTAGGAACTTCATCAAACAACTCATTTAAGCAAGACATTCTCATACCATATCCTAACCATATCATGCTCAACATACTCTCATGCAGCGCACATGCAATTTACTCTCAAAAACATTCATTTCAAGGAGGAACCTTTCAATTCCAAAACTAAAGCATGGTCATACAATCATCTTATGAAGTCTATATGCAACTCTAGTCAATGCACTAGAACATGAGGAAAACAATGCATATCAGTCATTTCTAACAAGACCTTAGCATTTTTACGAACATGCATGAAAGGAAATCATGGAAACACATAACACACAATAACCTTCTTAGATTATCTCCCCCTAGGGAGTAAGCATACACACACTCTTCTAAACATAATTCATACTAAGGACAACTTCAAGTGCAACATAACAAGTCACAAAAGACAAGAAATTCGTAAACTTACTAGCCCTAAGGATTGGACAATCTCACTTCTTGTAACCCCCATCACCACAACCATAACACCTCTCCTTTTCGGCTAGACACTCAGCATAATGTTTTCTTCCACATTTGGAGCAAGTAGGCTTAAGCAACACAGATTCACTATTACTCCCTCTTTGGTGCTTAGGTTTAGACACCCTCTCTTGGTTGGAAAGTTTTTGTTGGGTCCTAGGTTGACCATAACCATCGGATTTAGCATTGGAGAAATCCCCATCATCGGTCCTAGCCTTTTTTACCTCTTTATTCCCTTGCTTAAGATTTTGTTCCTCAATTTGTTTGGGATGAACCATAAGACGTGAAATATTCATACTTGGGATGAGCATTGCCGAACGACATTCTTTGAATACCAATTCGGATACCCCCATAATGAATTTGTTCATCTTCGCCCTAGAGTCATCCACCAAGGTTGGAGCATACTTACACAATTGAGTAAACATAAGGCCATACTCCTTCACACTCGTACCTCCTTGAGGAACATTTATGAACTCTTGCATCTTTCGTTCTCTCAACTCTAGGGGAAGAACATATCAAGAAAGACCGACTTGAATAATTCCCAATCTATCGGGTCCGCTCCTACATGTCTCTCACCCTTCCATTGCTCATACCATACTTGAGCCACATCCTTCAATTGGTAGGCGGCTAATTTCGCCTTCTCTTGTGGAGACACTCCTATAGCATCAAGCACCTGATACACCTCACCTATAAAACCTTGAGGATATTCCTCCACTTTGGAGCCATAAAACTTCGGAGGATTCATCCTCAAAAAGTCTCTTACCCTCAAAGCACTGGAATTCACATTATTAGCCCGAGCAACTACTTCCCTATTGACTTGGGCCGTAATGGCTTGAGTCAATATTTGGAGAGCCGACGTTATCTCCACATTTGCCATAGCCCCTTTATCATTAGGAACTTGAGGGACTTGAGGCTCTTGGTGACCTTGGGGAGGTACCTCTTGGTCCTCATTGCCTTCCTCGCCTCTCCTAACATTAGCCCTTTCTATTAGCCATACCCTAAAAAACCATAGGGCATGGATTAGAAGAATGGCCCAATAAAGCCAAAATATATGGCATGACTAAGAGAATTAAGAAGTGAGATTTTGTAAACATCCAATAGCCTCCAATTGATAAATGTGGTGCGCTTCGTGGTTTGAGACAATCCTAGAACTATTCTAAACCTTGTGCTCAAATTACCAAGTTTGTCATGACTCGGGAGTACCCCCTAGACGTAACATGGCGTACTTGACCTGGAAGGGGTCTCATACAAACCCTTAGCATAATCATAACATAAGATACTAGAAAAGTACGGGAAATTTAAAACTTCTTTAAATTCATACAATCGAAAACATATTCGTAAACAAGAGGAAGTCTTTACTAAATCTTTGTCTCAAACCATCTAATAAACTCTTGAATAAAATTCTTGGGACGCAGACCATACAAAGTCCAAAACATAAAGAAATGACATAGAGAAAAATCTTGGTTGGTCCTCGAAGCTATGAGGACTCACCAAGATCTTCGACTCCTTAGCTCCTTAAGAAACCCAACTTAAGATTGCACTCTAAGTCTCCAAACCCTACATTAGATTAGAATGTAGGCAATATGCGTTAGTACAAAATGTACCAAGTATGATAGCTAGCACAACACCATAAAAGCATCTCAAAATGGTAAGTCAACATAAGACATAAGCATAGGAGATAATGTCATAGTCATAGCATAATCTCCAACATAAGTATCATATAATCATAAGTCAACATAAGACATAATGAAATAGCATAGGAGATAAGTCATAATCATAATAAGCCAAGTCTCCAACATATGTATCATATAAGCATAATTGACTCTTAGTCATCTGTACTATAATAGAACCATTCTCAAGTAACCTCAAAAGCATAAAAGTGCAAAGCATGAATAACATCTGATAATACCACCTAAGCCAAGTATCCCTTTTTGGTCATCTTAATTATAGCCTATATACATGGTCAACTCTTAAGCTATTCTTAACATAAGGGACCCTTACTCTTAAATAACCACAAAGCACACTTGTACATTGTATGAAAGGAATCTTATACTACCTTTCACACCAAACATAACCTTGAAGTCCTCATGGTCATATTTACCCTACTTTGGTCTCATTACTAGCTTACTTCATAAAGACAAGGGAACCATCACCTTAGTCAATCATATCATGTCAAGGAAGGGAACTATAGGACAATCCTATCTAAGCATACATCATATAAGACAACACACATAAGCTAACCTTAGGTCATACATGTGCAATTAATGAGTGGCATCTCATACTACCCCTCATACTAAGTACTTATTTAGGTGATCATACTCATGATCCTTAATTAGGGACTATCCCTATTTTTAAAGCATGGGAACTCTAGAAGATACTTTACTAAGTCTATCTTAGTTCCTTCTTGTTTTGAACTCTAAGAGATACTATACTAGGTATCTCCTAGTTCATCATTCTTGAACCCTTGTAGATGCATCTTAAAGCATAATCTAAGTTCATTGTAAGGTGGGACCCTCTGAGATACTTCTTTTAGCATGTCTAGGTTCATTATTATTATTGAATCTATGAGGCACTACCTTAAGCATGTCTTAGTCTATTTATACTCTTGAACATTATCAGTTACTTCATCAAGCTTACCTTAGTTCCTCATTAATTCGAACCCTAGGATATACTACACTAAGTTCATCTTAGTTCACTTAGATTGAACTCTAGGAGAAGCTAGTTAAAGCACAATCTTAGTTCATTAAGTTTGATCTATAGGAGATGCTCTTTCAAGCACAATCTTAGACCATTAGTTGCATTGGGCTCTACGAGATGCTACATTATGCACAATCTTATCCCATGAGGTTTGAACTCTAGGAGATGCTACTTGAGCATAATCTTAGTTCATTACTAATCATGTTTAATTGGGATATAGCCTTAATCGACATGAGAACATATGAGTTATCACATAATCTTCCATGGTGTGACCCACACCATAAATGATTGGTCTACTTGCCTTAGATAGGACCAGCTTGTTAGCTTAGTCGAATCCACTAGCTAATTTCCTACGGGGCATGTAGTTATGGGATACAGAGATTGCTACTAGAAACCCAAACTCCACTAGGTGAGGCTTCCATCTCATGAGACGTACTTGGGGAAATCCATTCTCTTCTAGGAGAGAGATCCCATGTGGGAAGCCTAAACTAAACTAGCTGGGAACCTCCATGAAAGCCCAAACTAAACTAGGTGGGAACCTCTATCTCATTTCAATAACCACTCGGTGCTAGGCATAAATCCCACAAGATAATCATTAAGTCTTTACTTTGACTCAAGTTTATGGAAAGATGTTGTTGACAACCAATCTATACTATTACCTCTTTTAGACTGTGTGTGAACAACTATCACCATACATGACCTAGGTATAAAAGCTCTCTAGCCTTTGGTTCAATTAGGTAAAATAAGCTCTTCAACCCTAGAACCATTACTATTTGAGAAGTCTCTCATGTTAAGTTCATTTTCATGCCTAGTATCATGTCTAAAATTCTACATTAGACAAGGTGATCATCATAACCTAAGTGATTCTATCACTTCCTACCATCTATGATTCATAAGGTGAATTGGGTAGGTAAAGATCCTTCATCACTATTCTATTCATTAGCCTTGTACTAACATGTAGATTTTACTCTCAAGGCCTTAACATCTATAGTTAATCATATTAGCTTCACTCTTAAGTCCTAGTGATCAACATTCATAAGTATGAGTCTTCATTCTAAATGACTCCACACCATAGAAACATATTATGAACCTAGATTACAAGACATTCAATCACATTCTTCATTACTAGGTGATTCTAGCCACAATTCATCCTTAAAGGTTCAATTTCAACTTGACAAGTCAAGATCAATCATGTAGTAAAAAGTCTAGTTCAATTCATGTCTAGGTATTCCTAATCTTAATCAATTACTACTCATTACATTGATTTAGGAAGATAACTCATGAACCTTAATTTCACATCTTATGAAATAAACCCACATAAATGATCTTCATCAATTAGACTACGACAATCATGGAAATCATATAAATTCATCATAATATAATGAATTAACAATAAATTAATCATACATAAGTATTATCCAACCAATTGGAGTCATACCCAACTAAACCCACACATTGGAAGAAACCCTAGCTTAGATTGGGGTTCTTCTACACAAATTAGGGGATATTCTAGGAGACTCTAGGTTGGAAGAACCCATAGATTAAAAACTAAACATACATTAATAAATTCCCTAGCACAAAAACCTTTAGCAATAGAGCCTTTGTTCTTGACCTTAGGTTCAACCTCTTGCTTCTTCTTCAATGGGGTTTTCTAGAGAGAGAAATATTTGCGAGTGGAGTGATTTCGGTCTTGTGTAAAGTGAATTAAAATTGGGGGTTAATGACTTAAAATACCTTAAATAGGTGAATAAAACTCATATAATATGACCCCCACTTAAAACTAATAGTATAGGAATTTCCCATTTTACCCTTAACTTGGCAGCCCCTTGCTAGGAGCCACGTCCCTCTTCATGAGCCATCAAGGGAACTACGGCCTGTGGTCCCTTTACCAGTGGATCCCCTCAACAAGGAAAACTCCCAAAATCCTAAGGCATGACCATGAGCCTTTCCACGAGTTGTGGTCATGACCATTGGCCATGAAGTGGCTCGTGGTCCGTTGTACAGTTGCTAAGCCTCAAGGCTTCCTCTCCCACAAGGATAAGGGGCCTTAACGATCCCTTTCACGAGCCGTGGTTGGGCACCCTTGGCCCCTTGGCTTAGGCTTTCTCTTTTGCCTTGGCAGTTTCCCTTCTCATGCTCAACCAAACTCCAAATGGTCGTTTATGCTATGAGGTCTAACATGTACCATGACATTCAACCACTAAACCCCTCATTCTAAGCACGTAAAGTCTCATCTATTATTCTAATCCTCAACATCTCACTCTAGAGCCCTAGGTCTTAGCTCTAGTTTTGTCTATTAATTTTCAGGGCATTACACGAAAGGGAAAGGCACCCATGGTAGAATCACGAGAAGTCAACTCCGACATTGAGAGAGTCTATGAAACTCACCTCACCTGATCAGACAAAGAGGGAGACTCCCAGGATTCTCAGGATTCCATCTCTGAGCTTGAGGATAACCAGTTTCTACATACCCGAAGAGCAAAGCTTCGCTCCAAGGGTATACATGATCCGCCTAGGATCCGTGTGCCCTAGACTCCTTTTTCTCCCCCAGCTTCAGCTTAGACTGTAGTCCCAGCACCAGCTGTACAGGGTCCTCTTCCTCGGTCTATCAATAGACTAAAGGCCGAGGGAGTAAGGACTATCATTGAGGAGAAGAAGTTGTCCACAGATGGTGTCGTGGACAGGTGACTGGAGATATGGAGAACTCTAAAGTTCCAAAAATTCCAGCTCTTCACTAATCCCCGAGATCCCTATATTCCTTATTGTGTCTGGGAGTTCTACTCAGCATACAGAGCATTGGTACCATAACGGAAGAGGAAGGCCAGTACCTTCAAACTAGTGGAGATTATGTGATTTCCATGGGAAGAAAGTAAAATGTGATAGTGATGATATAATAACCATCTTGGAATACATTTACAACTTCGCAGATGACTACCAGAGTATAATTAAGAAAACTGCATTGGAGGATATGAAAAGTTGGCTAGCCCCTCTCCTTTATGATAGTACTCCTAGGTGGATTGAGGTCGGAGTGTCAATAGAGAAGAAAGACCTCAATGTGGAAGCAAGGTATTGGTTTGGGTTTATTAGTATCACAATCATGCTGTCAGAGAACGAGTGTATCCTCCGCCACACAAAGGCGGCCTGTCTTGGATCCATTATTTCTAGGGATAGACTAAATTTAGGTGTGATCATTCGGCAGGAGATGGTCATGAGGGCCAAGCAGCGCTAGAAATCTCTTCCATTTCTGGTGTTGATCACCGAACTATGCAGACGGGCCCATTTTCCGTGAGATGTGAAAGTGGATGTGGAAGTGACTCCCACCTCCTCTACTGAGTACCACAAGGATAAGGTTGAGAGAAGAAGGGTAGCTCTGGTGGATACATCCCCGGTGGTTGATATTGAGACATTACATGTGGAGGCAGCATTTCCTACTTCGGAAACTGGACCTTCATGTATTTGTAGCTCTGCCCCTTCTATAACTCCTAGTTCTTCTACTCTTCCCTCAACTCCTAGATCTACTGCCAGCACTACTACATCACGACCTCCACTCACCCAGACCATGCTTAATAAGTATGGGGCGCCTAGCCATTCTAATGATGTTCGTGCCTCCAGGATAGAGGCCACGGTTCCCGAGATAATTGAGAGAGCTCTCACTATTGTATTGACACTTCTCACAGATTTTATTGATTTCCTCACGGCGAGGATAGATGTGTGTGAGAGAGGTCAGGGAGCTACTCATTAGGTGACGACCTTAAAGGACATGATTGCGGAGTTGAGGAAAGATGTGGACCAACTGAAGTCCACTGATCTGTCTCTAATTTTTGGGACTGTGGAGATCCCTGATGACCTAAGCACAGATATTCCAGCTCATTCTAATGTGCCTCCGGCTACCACCAGAGATGAGGTTAGAGCTGATGATGTGGCTGTCGAGCCCAAGGCTGAGTCTGATGAGGAGCAACTTGGTGTTTAGTAGGAGACTATGTTTGATGGCCTGACTGATTTAGAGGAGGCTATGGTACATTGTGTTGTTCAGACATCCTTGAGGGACACTTCTATGGCAGGCTCCACTGGAGCCACAAGTGATACTACACCGGGCAATGATGTCCAACCTCAAAGTGTGACCTCGCTAATGTCCCGATACACGAAGTGACTTAGTAGACATGATGATTTTTTGCTCTCTCTATTATTTTGTGATACTTTATGCTGTTTTAGTTGCATTTGAGGACAACTGTATCTTTTTGTTGGGTGGGGTGAGGTATTTCCATACCTATCTCTTCTAATTTTGAATTGTTTTGTAAATATTGGGCTGACTTTGTTGATATATATATATGCTTTGATCTTGATCTTGTGGATGTTTTAGCTTGTGGCCCACTTTTCTGAATGAAAATGGTTTTGAACCAAATTTTAAAATTTTGCAACCTCTTTTGTGTGTGATTGTGGCTGTTCTTGTGCAAATTTGAGTATTGATTATGATCAATACCGATGAATTGAATAGTGTTCTTAATTAAACAAAATGAATTTTTGACTACGATGAGGAAAACAAAGTTGCATAGATAATATGTTAACTTTTAGCATCTCATTGTGACTAGCCGGTTGTCGAATGAGTATATTGTGATGAACATTGCACGCTAGCTAGAAGGTGTGGAGTCTTGTTCGATATTGGTACCAATGCCTTGTGTGATGAGATTACTTTGACCATTTTGTGTGATAACACAACGAATTTTCCCCGTTGGTCCGATTGATTGAGTAATGCAATCACTTGAAATGATTTTAGGCAACAATTTTGAATAGTGAAAACAATTTGACAATATACCTCTTTTGTGGCCAACCTTGTGAGATGTGTGAACCTTGCTTTGCAGCTTTTGAGCCTTACCCTTTTCTTGGAAAAAACTTGAGCAATTATGACCTCTCTTCATCTACTCACCCATAACTTTCATGAAGTTGGTTTGTTTAAATAGCCAACTTAGGCCAAAAGCCTAAGTTGGGGTTGTGGTGAAAGGATGAAGGAAAGTCAAAAAGTGTGAGAAATCCCCCTTAATTGATGGTGTTGAAGAAGATGGAACCCCTCCATGTAAAAAAAAGAATAAAAAGAAAAGGAAATGAAAAAAAAAAGAAAAAGGAAAGAGACTGAAATAGTTGTGAAATAAAGTAGTGGAAATTGCAAAACAAATAGGGTATCCGGTAGTTCATATGAAGTTGAATAAAGGGTTGGATTATGAGCATGTTTGAAATGTTAAAGAAAAAGAGAAAAGTGTTGTTCAGGCAATACTTCATGAAGGTAGAAGTCACTAAGCCTAAATGACCATACCTTTACACTCAGCCTCATTACAAGCCTTGAAAAGACCTTTGTGATCTTGAGTAAGCTGAAGTGAATGTTGATTGGAAAATAAGGGCAAACCTATGGGTGAGGTCATGCATGTGTTCATCTTTATGAGTGTGAGAGTTGTATGTGATTCCAGAACTTTGAATTGTTGAAGAATTTTGTATGAATATGGAATCATCTTTGTTGTGAGGGCATTTGAGTACCTTTTTTGAGCTTGAACTTACATTTGAAGCAAGTATTGTGAACTTAAGCATCATTGACAATGGTGAATCACAATTTGAATCTTTCAGTGCACAATTGATCATTACATGAGTAGTTTGTACCTGGTTTTGTGCATTCTTGGTTGAGTCTTATGAAACACTATTTGTAGACATGCTTATTGAACTGCTTATCTTGAGTTTTACTTGAGAACAAGAAAAAGATTAAGTTGGGGGTGTTGATGACTCCTAGATTTGGACTTATTTAAGGCCTTGTCTTGATAGTTTTAGTGTCCTCAAATGCCTAATTTATGCTATAAATTGATGTTAAAGCCTTGATTATCAGGTATCTGGATTAAGGAACAAAGCAAGGACACTAATATGCAAAAAGGAACAAAACAAGCTGAAAAAGTGGAGAAAGGCGAGTCTGGTGATCGCCAAGACCACTCGGTGACTTACCGAGTGGCTCTTCAGTCAGCCTAAAGTTCCAGTGTACCAGCCCTGAGGGAAGAAACCAAGTCGGCGATAGGAAAGGGGTAGTCGGCGAATCACTGTTCAGTTCCACGATGACAAGATTTAACACCCAAAGGTGCATGACTTGAAGATGCTGAGAGCCAATGCATAAAGGCGATAAAAGAGTGCAAAGGGCGGTTCGCCGAACCACTCGGCGAGCCTAACTTACCTCGCCTAATGGCCCTTCATGGCTAATTTTTGGCAACTATAAATTGAATTTTGAACTGTAAATTGAGGAGCTTGGTACCATTTAGAATAGTTTTTCTTTGAAGTTTGAGAGTTTCCTAGCATACTTGAAGGCTTTTTGAGACTCAATTCGGAGATTTTGCAAGTGGGTTATTAATTTTCTTTCAATTGGAGCATGGTAAAGGATTAAATGGTCTTACCTAGTTGATGGAGAATCGATTAGGTATCTTTTTTTAATCTTTTTTATGATGCTCGACTAAAACTCCAATTCTTGGAGTCTGATCATGTGATTATGGGTTTATTTAGCTTATGGGTATTGATAATTACTAGTCTAAATGCTATATTGTAGTGGGTTTAATCATTAGCTGAGGTTTAATTTATGAATTGTAGTTGCAAATGCAGTTCTAAGTTTGCGTTCTTAGCTTGCTCGAGAGAAGAGTTTTAGGACTGAGGCATGTGATTAATGATTTGTAGGTATTGGGTTGACATTGTTTCAGCTAGAGAGAGTGAATCCTAAACCAATCCTACCCATCTAGCTTTAGAGAATGGATGAATTAAGGTGTTGGTTGTTCTTAATTGCTATGCTTGTTGATGTTCGAAAGAAATTGCTTGAAGCGGGAGAGTTGTTCAGGAGAAAGATATATTTCACTCATAGTCTAGCCTACCCACAGATATTTAGCAATGTATTAGTAGTTACAATTACCCATAATGTAAACAATTTCCTATAATCCATCACATCTTGAGAATTCCTCTCGATATTGTTATTTTATCATTGTTTGACTACGTTGTAGTTGATAATTGCAAACCAAACTCCCCCATCTGAAATTTGTTGTCACCCCTTTGACTTGTTTACTTGTACTTCTCGATAATTTCTATTCCAATAACTAGTTAGATCACATTCATACTTCATAACTGAACTTTGAACACGTACCGCTCCCTGTGGGTTCGACCCCAACTCTTCGTTGGGTTTTATACTGCTTAACAATCGTTTACACCTAGAATTGGATGAGGTGTGATTGTAACATTAAATCAACATACACTAGAGTTGACACTTATAGAAAACAAAAAGATAAAATCAGGAAATACTTGAATAAAGTTCATTAATGAACTTAGTTTAATCTAAAAGACGTATTCCCCAACAACGGCGCCAAAATTTGATATGCCCAAATTACACCTCTCGAAAGAAGTATAAGCAGTCGTTGCCAAAAAAATAACCTAACTTTCAGGTTAGGGTCGATCCCACGAGGAATATAGTTTGACTTAAACTTAAGTCATAATTATCTCTTTTTAGTCAAACTATTTTTGAGAATAGTAACAAAAGGGGGGATTTGTAAATTCAGTCACATCTTGTTGATTTGACTGAATAAGTAACAAGTACACAAGATTCACAGTCAGAGATGTTAATATAAGATGAAAACTAGGGTATATGTGTTCCCCACAAGCTCTTAACACAATAATCCTAATAATATAAATCCTATCCTAGTGTTTGTCATGCAAGGCTGATAAGTTGGGTATCCTTAAGTGATTGGTAATCCAAGTAGGGACTTTCACCTCACAACTTGCTAAGTCTACGGGTGTGTACTTTACTAACCCTTACATTTACCCCAGATTAGTCCTCGTGTCAATTGAGTTGGGTATTAACCCTCACGTCAACTGATTAAAGTCAGACTATTAGATAGCAGTAAATCCTTAACTAAATCTCCGTTGTTTAATTTTTTTTCTCATTCAGTACCCCCTTGGTAAGGCTAGTAGGAACGAGGCGAGTTCTAACATTGCACACTGCTAGAAAGACTTTTAAATGAAAAGATTAACAATACATTCATAAACACTATTCAAGAATTACTTATTTTTTAGTCATATGTTGTTAATTACTCATGGTTCCCACAACCCTATTTGTGGATTTAGCTACTCCTGCTTGACAATTCACAATTTATGTTAGGGTTAATAAAATAAATCATGAACTTACAATTAGAATAGATGAGAACCAAAATCTTGATTGAAATTCAAAGTGGAAAATGGATAAACTAGCTTCGGAATTAAAATGGTAAAGTTTTTTCAAAATAATTCCAAAAACCAAAAACCAATAGTCTCCAATATTGTCTAACTCCCAAAACCGAAAATTACAACCCATATTTATAGAGTTTAAATCCTAAACCCAGTAGGAAAACGAAATAAGGAAAATTAGGTCAAACACAGTTTTTGATCGACGACTCGACCTATGGACCGTAGATCAACCTACGGTCCGTGGTTCACCTCCATGGTTCAACACTTAGAAAATATTTTAGGCTCTTCAAATGATGGTTTCCACCTACGGTCTGTGGATTAGACTATGGTCCGTTCTATTCTTTCGTGGTTCAAGTACTAGAACTTCAATTCTCTAAATCAAACTACGACCATCATTCTACGGTCCGTCATTCACTTTATGGGGCGTTGTTTACTTCCGTGGTTCCACACTTGGTCAGACTTCCTTGAATTCAAATCCATGATCCGCCACCTATGGTCCATCACTGGAACGACGGTCCGTGGTTGGCTCCGTCGACTGCTACGGCTGCCTTTTCAGTTCTTTTCTCTCTCAAGCGCTTCCGAACCTATTTGCTGTAAAATGAGACCAAATACTATTACATCTAATAACAAATAACCCAAGACACACACAAACTTCAAGTGGAATGCATCAAAAATATTGTAAACTCATTGTATATCAGTCATGCCATCAAGCAAAGTAGAAGCAATCTCAAAAGGTTATTGCATGATACGTCCCTGAACAAGTTGACCAGCTACTCCTTTGTTCACCGAAACTAGACTCAGATAGAAATGTTGTAGAAAGATGTAGTTTGGGAGTCCGTGAGTCGTACATTGAAGTAGCAATTTTTGTAACCGTAGCCAAGTCTCATGGATTGGTTCACCATCCAAGTGTTTGCAACCTTGGATATTATCTATTAATGTCATCATCCTCAAAGGAAGAAAGAACCTTGTGTAGAAAACTTCAGTCAATTCATCCCAAGTAGTAATGGAGTCCCTAGGTAAGTCGGCTAACCACTTGGTAGCATCTCCCATCAGAGTAAAAGGGAACAGTCGGAGTCGAACTGACTCTTGGGATATGTTCTTGAATGAGAATGAACCACAAACATCCACAAAATTTTAAATATGGTCATGGGGATCCTCATGAGCCAAGCCTCCTAATAACCCTTTCATTTGCAAAAGTTGTAGCATCGTGATTGTCACGTGGAACACCGCATTTCCCTCGACCTGAGGTAACCGGATAGCACCTACACCACCTAAATGTACCACATTCACCGGTACGTCATTCAAATCGTTCAAGTTACCGATGTCGTCATATTAGCTCGGTTGGCTGGCGTTGGTTCCATTGACACTCATTTCGTCACCTACTCAAAGGCAACAAACAACACACAAAAGGTATATAGGTTCAACTACAACACAATCAAATCACAAACCAACTTCAAAAAAAGAATTCTATAATACCATTCCCCGATAGCGAGACCATTTTTGATAAACGCTCAAACTAGATCTCACCCAATACTAGGTGTAAGCGATCGTTATCTAGTAGAAAACAAAACGAAGAGTTGAGGTCGAACCCACACAGAGCAGTATAGTACAAAATTCAATTAAAAAATAAAAGTTGTGATTATAATTGGTTATAGAGGTACACACTGTCAAAATCAAACAAAGTAAGTTGAAGGTTTGTCAACAAATGTCAGATGGGGGGTTTAAAAGAGTCAATTAACAACTATGATAATCACGAAAATTGGGGATATACAAATAGAAGGAGAATTCTCAGGGATGTGATCGATTATAGTGTAATTTCACTATATGGGTAATTAAAGTTTACTAAAAAATTGTTGAATATCAATGGGTAGGCTAAGTTATAGATTCAATAGTTTTCTCGTGAACAATTATTACCATTCAAGCGAGCTCTCTCAAACCTCGACAAACTTAACATTATAAATAGCCCAAAACCTTAATTTTTCTACTCTCTCGAGCTAGATAGGTAAGAATGAGTTAAGATTCACTCTCATGAATTGAACCTACAACAATCCACACACTACAATCATCAATCGATAACCTTGGTTTTAGAACCTCTCTCTCGAGCAAGCCCAAAACACTAAGCTAAAATTGTATTTGAAACTACAATTCATGAGTAAATACTCGACTATCAATTAAACCCACTTTAAAACAACAATTAGATAATTAAACAACAATACCCATAAGCTAATTAAAGCAAATAATCAAATGATCACACCCCAAGAACTGAAATTTTAACCACACAACATAAAAACAAAGAAATCAATACCAATTACGTTCTCTATAATCTGGGTATTGTACTCCAAGTCTTTACAATGATCCAACATACTCAAAATCAAAAACCCAAATCCGAATCTACTTGAAAACTCCTTCAACAAGGTTCTACAATGTAAAACTAAGGAAAAATTGGATTCCTAAAAGATTTGATTTAATGATTGATGATTTTTCTGCTTTTCAAATTTTAATTTATAGTTTGCCAAATTTTTGCTTTCAGGACATGAGTTAGGCAAAGTTAGTTGAGCATCGCCGACCAAGTCGGCGACGCGCCCTTTGCTCCATTCCATCGCCATTTTGCCTTGGCTCTTTATCGTCAGGGTTCTGTGACTTTAGGCGGTCAAGATCGATGTCGTCGATCCCTTTGGTGGTCCGTCGATTGTCCATTTCCATCGCCAAGTAGGTTCATCCCTAGTGTTGGCATGCTAGAACTTTAGGTGAGCTAAAGAGCCACTCGGCGGCTCGTCGAGTGGTCTTGGCGATCACCAGGATTCCCTCTCTTTAACTACTTCAGTTTTTTTTCTTCTTTTTTGCCCGATAATGTCCTTGCCTTGTTCCTTAGCCTTTATTGTTGCAAATCAACAGTTTAACATTAGTTTAGAGCATAAATTAGGCATTTGAGGACCTTAAAACTATGAAAACAAGCCCTAAATGAGTCAAAATCTTAGACTCATCAATGAGTGGCTAAAACCCTAAGATATAGGGGTGCTCTAATGGGGTTGGGTATTAATTTAATGTAGTGGGTATTTTTCTATATTCTATTTTGTTGCTTTTCATAAATGAATTTGGTCTAATTACCATGGGGTTAAACTATGGGTTAAGGTTGAAAACATATTTCGTACTTTCGATCTCTGGTTCAGGCTCAACAAAGATTAATTGGAGTGGCTAATTATTTCAATACTAGAAATTTAGGTTTGGTGTATATGCCTTGGTTGAAACAGAGGTTATGGATCAGATCTATTTGCCCTATTCTAGAAATAGGGGATAGAGTTAGGTATTGGATTTTTTAGGCTTAGTATTATATAAGACCGAAACGAGATTCTATGCATTAGATGATATGAGATTGAAAGAAGATTAGTGTAATTGAAGATAGCCTTTTCATGTATGTACATCAATATAGAGCAACACAATCACCCATATGTTGTGTCGATTACCAATTACCGCACCCCTAGATTTCTTGTTAAATCTTGAATTCATTCTAATTTTAGTTTGATAATTGATAAAGAAAAAGCTTTATATTAAGTTTGTGGTACCATCCAAAATATTTTTCTAACTAGTACAAATGAGTTGATTTAAAGTCCAAATTTCTTGATAAGGAATTCTCTACGATATACTATTCATTGTGCCATTCGACACTAATTCTTCATTGTGTTTTACTACAAACGACGATCGCTCACTCTTTTAATTGGTTTTGGAGGGTGATTTGAGTGTTATAAAAAATGGTGTCGCTGTCGTGGAGTGGTGGTTGAAAAATTTAATTGAAAATTATATTTTAATTTGGTCTATTTGTAGTATAGTTGTTGTTTTGTGTTGTTGTTGGCTGATTTGGTGGTTGACAAGATGAGTAACCATGGGAGTGAAAATGACAGTCATTGTGGTCAAAACCACAATATGAGTCATCTCAATGACATGCCCATTAATGTCATTCGAACCACGGGAGCAATTTGGATACCTCCTACAAATGGGAGGACGTTGTTTCACATCACCGAAACTATTATACAATTGCTCTAAATGAAAGGAATTTTTGTGGGTCAAGCACATGAGATCCCCATGAGAACCTTAGGAATTTAGAGCAGGTGTGTGGACCCTCTGTGTTCAAGAATATGTCTCAAGAATCCATAAGGTTGAGGTTATTCCCATTCTCTATAAAAGGAGAGGCTAAAAGATGGTTGGCACAGTTGCCAAATGATTCTATTACTTCATTGGATGAGCTGACTTAGGCCTTCTTGGAAGGATTCTTTCCACCCTCGAAGATGGTTAAAATTCATCCCCAAATTCATAATTTCAAAAGTATTGGAATGGCTCTTTTGCAAGAATTATGGTTGTGGTTCAAGAAGATACTCTTGCAATGTCCAACGCATGGCATTTTGGAAATTTCATTGATGCAATACTTTTATTGCAGCCTTGATTCAGTCAATAAAGATGTGGCTGATCACTTAGTCCATGGTGGATTAATGAGGCATTCGTGTCTGTAGCTACTTTGTTGCTAGATGATATGACTAAAGTTAATCAAAATGTGATGTCACGACCCGAGCCTACACCCCAGACGTAACACGACATACAACACTCTTAAGAGCCTCATACAACCTTATAGCATTCATAACATAACACATATGAAATAGCGCAGAATTTAAAACTTTTCTTTAAATCCATAGAATCGAAGTATCATTTAAAACAGCGGAAGTCTGCTAGTCTAACATGGCCATCTGATACATTTGAGTCAAAACTAGGGTCACGACCCTTACAATAAAAAGTCTAAAAGGAGTCTAATACAATGAAAGACATGAAACATCAATAAAGGACTTGTCGTCGGATCCATGAGGACATACCACAAAGTTGATGAATAGTCAACTCAAGCTTGAACTAGAAGAAACCAACTCAATTGGCGAAATCTACAGTTTGTAGAAAAATAGTATAAATATGGGTTAGCACACAAAAATGTACCAAGTATGATAGCCATGCAAAAAATCATGCTTAAAAAGGAAAATTTGGTTAAAACCATGCATTATGGCAATTTCTTTAGAAACATCATGAACATTAGTATAAGAGGCATAAGATAAAAGTATACTCATCATATAAGTCATTACATCACATTAGAGCATTCATCTTAATAACCTTAATATATACTTGTGCAATGTAAGAATAGCATCTCATAATAATATTCCTACTAAGTACCACTTTGAGGCCACTTTACATGAACTTACCATTCTTCATTAGTCATCTTTAATCAATACTCATGAATATGGAACACATACATTTCATAAGTTATGACAAGGAAAGTAACTCATAATACAATCCAAGTAAAGCATTCTTCATTTCATTAAGCCTTTAAGTCAACATTCTCATTAGCTCCATTAAGAGCACATTCATTCATTAGACATTAAGACATTGTAGAATCACACCATAGTCCTCTTAAAGCCTACTCGTGCAAAGCAGGAATGACATCCCATAATACCACTCACACTTAATAGAACCTCTCAAGCAACCATGGCACGTATCTCACATGATGGGAATAAGCATTGACCAACATAGACCATGAGAGCAATCCACGAAATCTGGTGTTGTATAACCCCACATCGAAAGAAGGTGTCCTACTTGCCTAAGGTAGAACTAAATATATTTTAGCTTAAGTGGATCCACTAGCTATAAACCTATATAGGTACATAGTTATGGGATAAAGAATATGTTCATTTAAACCCGACCTAACGTAAGGAGAGCCTCCATCTTCCCATATCACTCGGTACATAGCCTTCATTCCCTTAGAGTAGTTCATTTTCGTTAACATTATTATAATTAAAAGGGCTACAACCATTAGATCTACCGACTCAAGGTACATTTACTCATGAAAGGGTCACCACCATTAAGTCTACCTATTAAAGGTACATTATTAGAATAGCTCATTGAATCCTCAAGAAGGGCCACCACTATTAGGTCTACGGATTCAAGGTTCATCATTACATTAGTTCCTAGAATCATCATGAAAGGCTACCGGCATTAGGTCTAGCTGTTCAAGACATAGCCTAAGGATACTTTATTATCATTTATTAAAGGGATACCAACATTAGGTCTACCGATTCAAGGTTCATTAACCAACATTACTGTCATTTACACAAGAAGAGGATGTCTAAGCCTACCAATTCAAGATGTAACATTACATTGAAGAAACCTTTCACATATATCATCATCATTCATGAGTACTGAATTGAGAATAACCTTTCAATAATAACCCAATTGCATTCTAGACATGATCACATTACTTTCATTGAAATCACAAGCACATACATAACATCATAATCATACATGAATCCTTCATAATTTGCCCTTTAAGGACATGAATCCCAATTCACCAACACACCTAGAATACTACAATTTAGGCATGAATAATGACATAATTCAATAAAATAAATCAATATAGACTAAATCTCTTCACATGCTTCCATAATAAATCAATCCCAAATCACAATTCACAATTTAGTATTTTAGAGGAATCATGGGTTCATAGGGAAATTCCATCTTAAAACAACATTAATTCATGAATTCAATCACAATTTATCATAATTCAACCTTTGAAAATGTTTAGAAATTGAACCCATGACTAAGATTGTAAACCCTAACTTTTGGAGGATTTTGGAAACTTTGAAATCATCTTTTGAAGGGGCTCCTTGGATGTAAACTAACCAAGGATAAAAACTATCATACCTTAATGGAGTTTTCCTCAAGATTTGAGAAGAAACACCTTCTCTCTTCAAGCTCTAACCTCCACTTCTTCTTCTTTTTCTTTTGGAACTTCTAGAGAGAGAAATTTTGGAGAAGATGAACTATTTTGGGTGTTTGGGAATAATGAAGTAATCAAGGTGTTTAAAGACTTAACATAATTTATATACATGAATTAAAACAATTAAAATCAACCTCATAAATTAACTAATTAGATAGGAAATTACTAATTGACCCTCGACTAAGAAGCCCACTCCCAGGCACCACGAGAGGGCTTCACTAGTCATGGTCAAGACCATGAGTCCTGGTCCTGCCCGTGGTCCTTAGACATTGGATATGGCTTGGGGTCTTGGCCAAAATAAATTGGAGGCATGATCAAGAGGCCTCCCATGATCCTTGGTCAAGACCACGAGTCGTGGTGATGGTTGTGTTCTTGAGGCAGTGCCTCGACTTCAAAGCCTTGCCTCCATGTGTCTAAGGGGTCTTTATGAACACCCTTCACTACTCGTCAAGGGCACCACGGCTCGTGGTGGTGCCCGTGGTCCATTGACCAGTAGCTCCCTCAACCTTACACAACTCCTATGAGGCTAAGGCAACCCAACGAGCCTTTCCATTGCCCGTGGTCATGACTACGAGCCGTGAAGTAGCTTCTGAAGGGAAGCCTTGGCTTGGCCACTTTGAGGGCACACTGCCTCACCAACCATGGCTGGCACCATGACTCGTGGTGGCCACCACAGTTCGTGAAGACCCTCGTGGTCATAGTAGGTAGTGGCTAGGCTTAGTTTTAGGCAGCCTTGACCCCCTAGCCATGACCTTCACCTAAAACCCTTGGCCCTTTTCATTAACCCTTGACCTTAACCCTCATGTTTAGGCTCTAGTTTGACCTACTCATTTCTGAGGTGTTACATTATCTCCCCCATGGGAACATTCGTCCTCGAATGACACATTAGACACCTTACGAAATTATAGACTCAAGACTAGCAGCCCATCATGCATGACACATTAATAAAATTCACAAATTATAGGAGGATACATCAACTCCACATCAATCGACTCAATGCAACACAAGAAAGTAGAACCTACATATACAAATTCATTAGGCACGAAACATCAACATTTCTCATTTGATTGGAGGAGTTTTCTTCTCTAACTCACATTATGTTCATCATAACATCATTAAGCAAATTTGCAATTCATCTCAAAGACATCTTTAAGCATGTTCAACAATTGAACTTATGAAGCATTTACGCAACTTATCATAGATGCACATCAACATGAGGAACAAAAATCATGAAAACTCAATTTCTCATTAAACATAAATTCATCAAGAACATGCATACCATAAGGAGATCATGAAAACACATATCTCACACATGACTCCAAAATAGGAAACAAGCGATAAGGAACTCTTGGTCTCAAGCTTGAATAGGAATAGAAGAAAGAGATAAGGATATCAGATATCTCAACAACCTTACTATCCAAACATACCATCTTCCCCTTGGGAGTAAACCCATACTAAGACTAACATCAAAATAGCATAGGGACCTTAATAAAACATTTACAACTTTAAGGAACAATCAACATACAGGTGCCTTCATTCGGAAGGGCTCCTTTGTCATCTTTAGTCCAAAGTGCATAGAAATAACTATTCTATGAAGCATTAGGATCTAGGCCATTAAAAGAAGCTTGCTTGGCCTCACTCCCTTTAGCCGTGAGAGTAGGGCAATTTTTCACTTGATGATCACTATATCCACAACCATAACACCCATTTGTACCGGCTAGGCATTTCCCATGACGCTTCTTTCCACAATTGTGGCAAGTAGATTTAGAAAATGGGGGTCCACCACCTATCTCTTGGTTAACCCTAGGAGTTCTTGAAGAATATTGATTTGGAGCTCTATTTTTGAACGTTGGTTGACCTTGCTCATCGGATCTAACTCTCTTAATCTCAATATTATTCCTTTTAAGTTTGGACTCCTTAATCGATTGAGCATATATCATAAGCCTAGAGATGTTCATGTCTTCATGGAGCATTTTCGTACAACATTCTTCCTCAATTAGGTCAGAAACACCCGTCACATATCTACTCATCTCATCCCTTGGGCTAGACACCAAAGATGGAGCATATCTAGACAAAAGGGTAAATGTCAAAGAATACTCTTGAACATTCATGTTACCATGCCTAAGATTGATAAACTCCTCCACCTTAGCTTCCCTCATCTCACGGGGAAAGAACCTATCAAGGAATGCTTTCTTAAACACCTACCAATCTATAGGCCCCGCTTCTACCGGCCTATTACTCTTCCATTGAGTGAACCAAACTTGGGCAACATCCTTTAATTGATAAGTGATGAGTCCATGATTTGGACTCATTTAGGGCTTTATTTGAATTGATTTAGTGTCCTCAAATGCTTATTTTGTGCCAATAACTGATGGAAAATCCTTTTTCCAGGTATTTGGATTGAGAAACAAAGCATGGACACTAACGAGCAAAAATGAGCAAGGTAGCTAAAAGAACAAAGACAATAAGGCATGTTGATCGCCTAATCCATTGGGCGAATCGCCGAGTGGCTATTACCTTGCCTAAAGTTCCAGTGTGCTAAGCCGTGAAGAAGAAAATCAAGTCGGTGAGAGAAAGGAGCAGTCAGTGAGTCGTCGAACTTTTCCGTTATGCAGTGTTGGATCGCCCAAAGTTACAGAATTTGAGGATGCTGAAGGCCAAAGTAAAAAGGCGATGCAACTGACCAAAGGGTGGATCACCGAGTTGATCGGCTATCTTGACTTACTACCCCGAATGGCCCTTCGCAGCATATTTTTGGTTCCTACATATACATTTTCAAACATTATGTTTAGTATCAAATTTTATTCTTAACATTCATTAGAGTACTATTTGAGTTTTAACTAACGATTTTGAGACTAAACTTTTCCTTAGCTTTGAAGAATTGAAGTTTTCCATTTTTGAGAAATTGGAAGTGGGTCTTTGAGATTCTTCAACTTGGACCTTTGTAAAGACGAAATTAATCTTACCCTGTTGATGGAAACATAATTTGGTAATGATTTCTATCTTTTTATGATGTCTAACTAAAACACCAATTCTTGGGGAGTAATTATATGATTATGGGTTGATTTAGCTTGCGGGTATAGTTAATTGTTAGCGTCATTGCTGTTTAAAAGTGATTTCAATCAGTAATTGTGGTTCAATTCAAAGGATTGTAGTTGCAAATGCAACTTTACCTTCATGTTTTTTACTTGCTCGAGAGAGAGGTTTTAAGACCAAGATTATTGATTTGATGGTTTGTGGGTATTGGGCTGTCATGGGTTCAACTTGAGAGAGTGAATCCTAAACCCTTTTCCACACATTCAGCTCGAGAGAGTGAATGGACTAAAGTGTAAGTTGTTCTTAATTGCTGCTTGTTGGTGTTCGAGAGAAACCAATTTGATTCGGGGTAAATTGTTCGAGAGAAAGTTTGTCCCCGCTAAAGTCTATCTTATTCACTGATTTAGAGCTATTTACTAACAGTTACAATCACCCACCGATCTATATTAGCCTATAATCCAATCACATCCCAAAAACCCATCTCATTACTTATTAATTTGTGTTATTTACTGCTGTCGTAGTTAATAATGCAATAAAAAACCCCATGTTATTTGACGGTTGTGTCACTCTGAAATTTGAAGTAAGATTTTATTCGTAAATGTCTTTACCTATGATTGACTAGAACATATTCGTACTGTGCTCTTGATTCTCAAACACATACCACTCCTTGTGGGAATCAACCCCAACTTATTTAGTTGGGTTATATTACTAAATAACGATCGTTGACACTTAGTATTGGATGAAGTGTCTATAATAGCATTATTCAGTCAAAATGACGCCACTGTCGGGGAATGGTGTTAGTTGAGAATTTTTAGTTAAGTTGAGTTTTGTTCTTGTTAGTCATAGTTGATCTTACATAATTTTTGTTTTGTTTTATTTTTTTGTGTTTTGAAACACGAAGTATGAGTGTGAACAAAAGCAATGGTAGCCAAGTAGGCCACTAAGATGACATCGGAAACCTCAACGATGTCAATGAGCCTAATGCTAATGACCCCCATCTTATGAGTGGAATTGGTGCCATTCGCTTACCTCCGACAGAAGGGAACGCGATGCTCCATATTAAAAGTACTATGTTGCAGCTCTTGCAATTGAATGGGATGTTCGGTGGTTTGGCTCACGAGGATCCCCATGAGAATATTAGAAACTTTGTGGATGTTTGCAGAACGTTCTCCTTCAAGAACATATCCTAAGAGTCGATCTGATTGAGGTTGTTCCCGTTCTCTTTTATAGGAGAAACATGTAAGTGGTTGGCTGAATTGCCACGTGAATCAATCACTTCGTGAGAGGAGTTGGTCACTGCATTTCAAGTGCAATTTTTCCCTCCTTCGAAGATGATGACTCTTCAGGATAACATTCAGAGCTTCAAGCATCAGGAGGGATAACCAATTCATGAAACTTAGCTACGATTCAAAAAGTTGGTGATCCAATGCCCAACTCATGGTTTGCCTGACGCCGTGTTGCTGCAGTATTTTTACTGAAGTCTTGATTCGGCAAATAAAGGTGTTGCTGACCAACTTACTCCTGGAGGTTTGATGCAACAACCTTATGTGATAGCATCTCAGCTCTTGCATAACTTGACTACAATCAATCGGGTTTGGTACACCTGCGAAGATCAAGTCTCCCCTCTCACGTTTAAATTGACCAAGGAGCAGATGGAATAAGACCAAGAGAGGGACCAGAACATGGTCAAGATCATGACATAACTTGACATTTTGTCCAAAAATGTCATTGGAGCTGGTGTTTGAAGTGTCAATGCCATGGGTGTCGGGTCTGTTAATCCTGATGAGGTCAAGTTTGAGGCTTTGTACAACGAAGAGGTGAATTTCCTAGTCAACCAATGTGGTGGTTATTGTTCAAACTACCCGTGGTAGGGTGATAACCAAGGTTGGAAGATGGTTGAGGGTTGGAAGGATCGTGATCGAGAATGGAGGAATCAAAATCCCAAATGGAAGGATGGGAAGAAAGATAGGTATGTGTCTCCCCACGAGCGTCAAAAGCCAAAGGATTCGGAAGGTGAACGGTCTGAGGATATGATTTCTCGTATCCTCAACAAACTTGAGGGGTTAGACATGATTTTGAAAGAAATGAAAGAAGATGTGTCGACCCATAGCCAGACTTTTACCTCTCATTCCGTTTCGATCAAACAGTTGGAGACCCAAATGAGTCATATCTCATGTCATTTAAACCCGAGACAGCAATGGCGGTTTCCTAGTGATACTATGGCCAACCACAAAAATAAGGTTTGAGTGTGGATTTGCGTCGTGCCGTAACGTTAACTAAGGTGCTGCTTGGGAGGCAACCCAAGTTTTTATTTTCTTTCTTTTTACGTTTGAAATATTGGTGTGTTGATTGTACAGGTCAAAATGGGGAAGTGTTTGAAAAGTGTAACTTGGCGAGCTAAAAGTCCAGTCGGCGAGCCAGAGTTGCACTTAGGACGTTTTTAAATTGGAGTCTGTAAAACTCGGCGAGCCCAGGAGCTGATTGGCGAATCACCAAACAGGTTGGCGATCACGACCTAGTCCATCGTTTGGACCCTCACATTAACTGGACGTCCTGTAAAACTCGGCGAGGTAAGTACCCACTCGGCGTGTCGCCGAGTGGGTCGGTGAGCAAGACTAATGTCGCCGAATGGGCGAGTACTAGACGGTTGTTAAAAAGTCAAAGGTAAGAACAGAGCCTTCAACGGGAAGTCAGAGCAAAGGCAAGAGGCCCACATCTCAAAAAGAGTGGCTACTGACTCTCAGGCTTCTTTATTTTACAGTCCCAGCGAGCTGCAATCCAGCATAGATCTCGCTCTTATTCAGCTAAAGTCCATTCAGCTTCCACCCTAACAGATTCAGCACCAGCTCCGACACCTTCTATGGCTCCACTAGTCCCTCCTCTCAGGCTTTTCAATAGACTAAAAGGTTATGGATTGCAAACTATCCTCGAGGAGAAGTTTTTATCTACAGAGGGCATTGAGGGCAAATACTCCGGGGTGAGGGACATCCTCCACTTCCATCGGTTTGAGCAGTTCACCAGGCCCCGAGGTCCCTATATTCCTTCATGGGTCCGTGAGTTCTATACAGTGTATGTTGACTTTGTCCCGAAGAGCAAGAAGAAAGCTAGCGAGTTCAGACCGGTTAAGTCGGTTATGGTCTGGGGAAAAGAAGTCGGGTGCACTAGCGAGTACATTAATACCATACTTGACAGGGGGCATGACTTTGACTACCCCAACCTGGCTACCACTACAACATCATTGGATGAGCTCAAGGGCTGGTTGGCGCCCCTCATCTTAGACACCACCTTGAGGTGGATAGCGGCAGGAGTCCCTATCGAGAAGAGGGACTTGAGTGTAGTTGCACGTTATTGGTTAGGATTCATCAGCAGCTCTATTATGTCTTCCAAAAATGAGTATGTTTTTCGTCATCCTAAGGCGGTCTACCTTGGGTCGATTATTTCTAGGAAGAGTATTTACATAGGGATTATTATTGAGCAATAGATGGACATGAGGGCCAAGCAGAGGCAGTCTTGATCACGGAGTTGTGTCGGCGTGTTGGATTGCCCAGGGATGATACAAGAGATATTGAGGTTACTCCTTCTTCCTCCACTAACATCCGACGTATTGAGACCGAGTACACATGACAGAAGGCCGACAGGAGGAGAGCAGCTCCGGTGGATACATCCCCAGATATGGACAGTGATTCGATACCTGCAGAGGCTTTTCCTACTCCGGCCTCCGGGCCTTCAGGTAAATCTGCTTCTACCACTTCTTCACAAGCTCCAGGTGCTTCCACCTCCTCCCAACCCGCCAAGATTACTCAGGCTATGATCCTGAAGATGGTGAGTCCATGATTTGGACTTATTTAGTTCTTTATTTGGATAGATTTAGTGTCCTCAAATACTTATTTTGTACCAATAACTGATGTAAAATCCTTGTTTTCCAGGTATTTGGATTGAGGAACAAAACATGGATACTAAGGAGCAAAAAGGAACAAGGCAACTGAATAAACAAACAAAACAAGGCATGTTGATCGCCTAATCCATTGGGCAAAACGCTGAGTGGCTATTACCTCACCTAAAGTTCCGGTGTGCCAATCCCTGAAGGAGAAAATCAAGTCGGCGAGAGAAAGGGCAGATCGCTAAGTTGATTGGCGATTCCAACTTACCTCGCCGAATGTCCCTTTGCAACATATTTTTGGCGAGTATAAATACATTTTCAAACATTATGTTTAGTATCAAATTTTATTCTGAAAATTCATTAGAGTAATTTTTGAGTTTGAACTGAGAGTTTTGAGACTAAACTTTTCCTTAGCTTTGAAGAATTGAAGTTTTACATTTTTGAGAAATTGGAAGTGGGTCTTTGAGATTCTTCAACTTGGACCTTTGTAAAGATGAAATTAATCTTACCCAGTTGATGGAAACACAATTTGGTAACGATTTGTATCTTTTTATGATATCTAGCTAAAACCCCAATTCTTGGGATGTGATTATGGGTTGATTTAGCTTGTGGGTATTGTTAATTGTTTGTGTATTTTCTGTTTAAAAGTGATTTCAATCAGTAATTGTGGTTCAATTTAAAGGGTTGTAGTTGCAAATGCAACTCTACCTTCGTGTTTTTGGCTTGCTCGAGAGAGAGGTTTTAAAATCAAAATTACTAAATTCATGGTCTGTGGGTATTAGGATGTCATGGGTTCAACTCGAGAGAGTGAATCCTAAACCCTTTTCCACACATTCATCTCGAGGGACTGAATGGACTAAATCGTAGTCTTTTTTTAGTTGTTGTTTGTTGGTGTTCGAGAGAAACCAACTTTATTCGGGGTAAATTGTTCAAGAGAAAGTTTATCCCCAATAAAGTCTAGCTTGTTCATTGATTTAGAGCTATTTACTAATAGTTAGAATCACCCACATATCTATATTAGCATATAATCCAATCACATTCCAAGAACCCGTCTAATTACTTGTTAATTTGTGTTATTTGCTGCTTCGTACCTGATAATTGCAATCAAAACCCCCCTGTTATTTGACACTTATGTCACTCTTAAATTTTAAATACGTTTTTATTCGTAAATGTGTTTACCTATGATTGCCTAGAACATATTAGTACTTTGCTCTTGATTCTCAAACATGTACCACTCCCTGTGGGATTCGACCCCAACTCATTCAGTTTGGTTATATTACTAACTAATGATCATTGACGCTTAGTATTGGATGAATTGCCTTTGATAATGTTATTCAATCAATAAGCGGCTAGTTCTGCTTTTAATATATAAGTCACCCCAATAACATTAATTACCTTAGACACCTTATCCAAAAACTCTTGGGGATCCTCTTCCACCTTCGAACCAAAAAACACCAGAGGATTCATCCTCACAAAATCCCTTAATCTAGAAGCCATAGTGCTCACAATAGGGTTCACATGAGTCTCAACACCCTTATTAGCTTTGGCTGTCATACCTTGGGCTTGAGAAGTTACGGCTTGATCCATCAACAAAAGAGCCGACCTAACTTCCTTATTTGTCATAGCCGGAGGATCAATAGGACCTTCGTTACCTTGAGGAACTTATGGACCTTGGGGAGCAACTCCCTCACTGACATTCTCCTGTTCTATCCTTCTTGTGTTCACCCTTCTTGTATTCATATCTTATAACCACAAGAGAAGGGTTAGAAAAAGGACATTCATAGAGTTAAAACTCTAAGGCACGACTAAAGAATAATGAAAGAAGTGAAGTTTCCTAACATCTTATAGCCTCTCATTCATAAATATGTCGTGATTCACACTCATGAACAAGACTCTACTCGACGTGGCTTGTGACACATCAATCTTCAAAATTATCTAAAAACCTTGTGCTCTGATACCATGTTTGCCATGACCCGAGCCTACACCCCAGACGTAACACGACGTACAAGACTTCGAAGAGACTCATACAAGCCTCATAGCATTGATAAAATAAGATATATGAAATAGTGAAAAATTTATAACTTTTCTTTGAATCCATACAATCGAAATATCATTTAAAACAACGGAAGTCTACTAGTCTCACATGGCCAACAAATACATTTGAGTCAAAACTAGGGTCACGACCCTTACAATATAAAGTCTAAAAAGATTCTAATACAGTGAAAGACATGAAATATCAATAAAGCATTTGTCCTCGGATCCATGAGGACATACCACATACTTGATAAATAGTCAACTCAAGCTTGAAGTAGAAGAAATCAACTCAATTGCCGGAACCTACACTTTGTAGAAAAATAGAAGAAATATCGGTTACCACACGAAAATGTACCAAGTATGATAGCCATGCAAAAACCATGCTTAAAAAGGACAATTTTGTTAAAACCATGCATTATGCCAATTTTGTTAAAACCATGCTTATAAGAGGCATAAGATACAAGTATACTCATCATATAAGTCATTACATCACATTAAAACATTCACCTTAAATAACCCTAAGCTATACTTGTGCAATGTAAGAATAGCATCCCATACTACTATTCCTACTAAGTGCCACTTTGAGGTCACTTGAGATGAACTTACCATTCTTCCTTAGTCATTTTTAATCAATATTTATGCATAAGGAACACATACATTTCATAAGTCATGACAAATAAAGTAACTCATAATACGATCCAAGTAAAGCATTATTCATTTCATTAAGCCTTTAAGTCAACATTCTCATTAGCTTCATTAAGAGCACATTCATTCATTAAACATTAAGACATTGGAGATTCACACCATAGCCCTCTCAAAGCCTACTCGTGCAAGGCATGAATGGCATCCCATAATACCACTCACACATCATAGAACATCTCAAGCAACCATGGCACGTATCTCACATGATGGGAATAAGCATTAACCGACATAAACCATGAGAGCAAACCACAGAATTTGGTGTCGTATAACCCCACACTAAAAGAAGGTGTCCTACTTGCATAAGGTAGAACTAAATGTATTTTATCTTAGGTGGATCCACTAGCTATAAACCTATGTGGACACATAGTCATGGGATAAGGAAGATGTTCATTGAAACCCGGCCTAACGTAGGGAGAGCTTCCATTTTACCATATCCACTTGGTACTTAGTCTCCATTCCCATAGAGTAGTTCATTTTTGTTAACATTATAAAACTTAAGAGGGCTACCATCATTAGGTCTACCAACTCAAGGTACACCTACTCATGAAAGGGCCACCACCATTAGGTCTACCGATTCAAGGTACATTATGAGGATAGCTCATTGAATCCTCAAGAAGGGCCACCACCATAAGGTCTACCAATTCAAGGTTTATCATTACAGTAGTTCCTAGACTCATCATGAAGGGCTACAGCCATTAGGTCTACCGGTTCAAGACATATCCTTAAGATACTTCATTATCATTTATGAAAGGGCTACCAACATTAGGTCTATCGATTCGATGTTCTTTAAGCAACATTACTTTCATTTACACAAGAAGAGGATATCTAAGCCTACCAATTAAAGATGTAACATTACATGGAAGAAACCTTTCACATATATCATCATCATTCTTGAGTGATAAATTGAGAATAACCTTTCAATAATAACCTAATTGCATTCTAGACATGATCACATTAGTTTAATGAAAATCACAAGCACATACATAACATCATAATCATACATCAATCCTTCATACTTTGCCCTTCAAGGCCATGAATCAGAATTCACCAACACACCTAGAATACTACAATATAGGCATGAATAATTACATAATTCAATCAACTAAATCAATATAGACTAAATTTTTTCACATGATTCAATAATAAATCTATCACAATTCACAATTTAGTATTTTTAGAGAATCATGGGTTCATAGGGAAATTCAACCTTAAAACAACATTAATTCATGAATGCAATCACAATTTATCATAATTCAAACTTTGAAAACATTTAGAAATTGAACCCATGACTAAGAGTGTAAACCATAACTATTAGGGGATTTTGGAAACTTTGAAATCATCTTCTCAAGGGGATCCTTGGATGGAACTAACCAAGGATGAAAACTACCATACCTTAATGGAGTTTTTTCTCTAGATTTGAGAAGAAACACCTTGGTTCTTCGAGCCCTAACCTCCACTTCTTTTTCTTCTTCTTTGGAAACTTCTAGAGAGAAATTTTGGAGAAGATGAACTATTTTGGGTGTTTGGGAATAATGAAGTAATAAAGGTGTTTAAAGACTTAAAATCATTTATATACACGAATTAAAACAATTAAAATCGACCCCATAAAATAACTAATGAAATAGGAAATTACTAATTAACCATCGACTAGACAGCCCACTCCTAGGCACCACGAGAGGGCTTCACGTGTCGTGGTGAAGTCCACAAGTAGTGGCCCTGCCCATGGTCCTTGGGCAGTGTCTATGGCTTAGGGTCTTGGCCAAAATAAATTGGAGGCATCCCCACGAGGCCTCCCACGATCTGTGGTCAAGACCACGAGTCGTGGTGAAGGTCATGGTCTTGAGGCAGTGCCTAGTCTTCAAAGCCTTGCCTCCATGCACCTAAGGGGTCTTCACGACTTGTCAAGGGTGGTGCCCCTGGTCCCTTTACCATTAGATCCTTCAACCTTACATTAGGCTAAGGCAACCCCACGAGCCTTCCCATGGCCCGTGGTCATGACCAAGAGCCGTGAAGTGGATCGTGAAGGGAAGCCTTGGCTTGGACACATTAAGGGCACACTACCTCACCAACCACGGGTCGTGACGACCCTTGTGGTCATGGTAGGCAGTGGCTAGGCTTAATTTTAGGCAGCCTTGGTCCCCTATACATGGCCTTCACCCAAAACCCTTGCCGTAAACTGTCACGTTTAGGCTCTATTTCAACCTACTCATTTCCAAGGTGTGACAATGGAATACTAAGGAAGACCAAGTTCCCATTCTAAAGTGGGTTTGAGCAAAGAACAAATAAAGAAAAATCATGAAATGGATGAAAACATGGTCAAAATGATGACCCAAATCGATTTACTATCCAAATATGTCATGGGAGGTGGAACCAAGTCGGTGAATACGGTTTAAACCAATAGTGGATAGCGCTCAAATGATACCAAATTTGAGTCATTATACAATGAGGAATTTCAATACTTGGAAAATTAACTAGGGTTTCTCACAATTATTATCAACGATAAGGTGGGAACCAAGGTTGAAACAAGGATAGAGATAGTGGTTGCAAAGACTAGTTGTGTGGAAATTGGAGAGATAGGGAGATGGGCAAAGATAAATACATTCCTCTCCATGATGGTCCATGCCAAAAACAATTAGCTGGGCTAGAAGGAAGTCAGTCGAAAGACATTCTTTTAAAGATCTACAACAAGGTTGAAGGGTCCAACAAGGTGTTGAAGTATTTTAAAAATGACTTCTTCACTTTATATCAGTCAGTGACTTCACACTCATTTTCTATCAATCAACTGGAGACCCAATTGGGTCAAATTTCCAATCATCTTAATCCAAGGCATAACGGAACCTTTCCTTGTGACACAATACCGAACGCCAAAAATGATTGTTGAGTTTGAGCAATATGTTGTGCCACGACATTAAATAAGGTGCTTCTTGAGGGGTAACCCAAGCCTTTTTTTTGTTTTTACTACTTTCAAATAATGTGTGTTGTAAGTGCAGGTTGAGAAGAAGTAGGAAGATCAAAAATGAAAGAGTAGGCGATAACAAACCCCACCAGTGATCCGCCAAAGGCATTATACGAACTACTTCTTGTCCGCCTTCTGAGTTTGAAAAGATGGAAAAGTGTACTGTCAAAATTGGCGATCATATATTCAAAGGGTGATTTGCCTAAGTGCACTAAGCAGGCTCCATCGGGTCAGCCGAATCAACCTTCAGGTTTGGTATTTATTTAGGAAAGTTTGGCAACCTTAAGCTCCAGTTGGCGATTGTCCGAACACGTTCGGTGACGTTAGTCGTAATTGCCGAATGAGCTTGATATAAAAAGGTGAAGGGTCTTTACAAATTCAAAATTCGATATCTTTGAAATGTGAGAGCTTTTTCTATTCCTTTCTCTTGCATTGTACAATTTGAGTGTTTATGAGCCTTATGTGGGAATATTGAAGGTACTAGGAGTGCATTTACTTGTAGTTCGTGTCAACCCAACCCTGATATCTCATTTTCTTGAGTATTTTCTACTTTAACGTTGGTGTTTCGTCTTCTTGTTGTTACTTTTGAGTTTAGAAAGCATATAATAAGGTGTTGGCTTGAGCCCTTTAACTATGTTTGAGTGCCTGATTTTGATGGGTAGCATCATATTCTTGAGATTTAATTGTGCCCATGTGACTTTAACTGTACATGCCTATCAAATTAGCGTATTGTGATTGTGTTGGTTAAATCATTGAATAGAATTGGTTAATTTGATGGGTTTGAGCCTAATCTGATGTGAGTGAAGTCTGACTAGCTTAGTTATGATCCAATTGCATGATTTTACCCAATTATGGATAGGGTGACGACTTTCTTCAGGGAAAATCTTCAATTAGTGCAATTCTTAGTGATAAATAGGGATAAGCTGAGTAACCATGGGTAGAGAAAAATCTAGGTGGATTGTAATACGGGAGGGGAACTAGTATTTGTTGTGTGTGTTGGTTTTTCTTTGAAAATTTGGGATAGGGCTGAAACTTCCTATTCGGCTAGCTTGTCTTAGTTCACAAAGGGAGTTAGGAGAATCATAGAGTAAGACCTAGATCACCTTATTTAGCAAGCGGATGGCCTTGCCATTCGGTGGACTTGTCTTAGTCCCCCGAACTCACTTAGAAAATCACCGAGTTGGAGAGGATATCACCCTTGATACCTGTTAATTTCCCTTTTGCACTCTCAGTTTTGATGGACTTGTCTTATCTCACCAACACCAACTCGATGAATCACCGAGTTGGCATTGACATTGACTTTTGTGTCTGAGCCCTGAATAATTTGATACTATCTAATTTGGCGAGGTCACTGGAGCTCAGCGATCCTATATGGCATATTGTCTTCCCGTTAGGCAACCCTCAAGAGTGTTCTTGAATCATGTTTTGATTCGCGTTCGAACTCAACTAACCTTCACAAATCCATTGTTTAAATGTGTACTTTAAAGTTAATGACTAGAACAAAAGGTAAACACGTGGAGTTCTTAAATAAGGAACACGAGAGAGTCCTCTCCTTCTCTTTATCCTTCTAAAAAGCAAAAAAAAGTCTCAATGAATGAGTTTTTAGAGGCTTCTAAGATACAACAATCAAATCCTCAAACCCCCACCAACGTGTGTTAGAAATCAAAGAAGCACATAGTTATAAAAAATTTGGACATTCGATCAAACTTGGTAACACTCCCATAAGATCCAACTTTTGATTTTCATGTTCTCCCAATTATAGCTCCAAGGGCTTTAAATAGGCTCAAGGAACAAGGGGAACGAACGATTTTGGATAAACGCTGACTCTTGACTTATAGAGTCATGAGTGAGTATCCAGCAATATGGGCGGCAATCAAATTCCACAAGCATGAACATTTCATCAGAAACAGGCATCCATATATACCCAAGTGGGTACAAGAGTTTTATGATGCCTATGCCAAGCCATGATCAAAAAAGATAAAATGAACTATCAAGAAGACATTGTATGAAGTGGAAGTTTGGGGTAAGATGGTGCAGTGTCACACCACTAAAATTAACGCACTACTGGGCACCCTGAGTAATCAGACTAATGACTAGAATACCTGAATGACAAAGACATTAGATACACTAAAAGAGTGGTTGACCCCTATAATATCGATGAGTCTACACTTTCCTGGGTGGCTGATGTTGCCAAGATCGAAAAGAAAGATTTGAGCATAGTGGTGAGATACTGGTTCAGGTTTACTAATTGTAATATGATATAGTCCTAAAGTGAATCTATACTCTGGCATCCAAATGTTGTATTAGTGGGTTCTATTATTGTTAGGGAGAAGATCAACATGGGAGAAATAATTGTGGAGGAGATATTACTTAGAGCTAGACTGGAGCAGACATCTCTTCCCTTCCTGGGGCTCATTACTCAGCTATATGAAAGAGCTGGAGTTCCCTTAAGAGGAAAATTTTATGTCAGGTTTACTCTAGTCTCCTCTAGTGACATTTGGAGGATCAAGGTCGAGTATTTGAGATATGATGCAGCCCGAAGGAAGACCTCACAACAACAATCCACTCTAGTGGTCGACCCTACTACTTTGGCACCTAAGAGGTGCACACATACTCCTTCTGTTGAGCAGGCAGATATTTCCCTACCTTCCTCTAATATTGGCTCTTCTATTACTGCATTTGTATTGCCTGCTACTACCACACCTACTATTGTGAGGCATACCTCTTATCTTGTATCTCTTCCCCCTTTACCCAGGCTTTGATGTATCAGATGAGCAGCCTTGCCCGATCAACTGATGTGAGAGTTGCCCGAGTTGAGAAGGACTTGCCCCAGCTTATTGACCTCACTATGTAGAAGGCCCAATCACCTATGATTTAGAGAGTGAGCATGTGTGAGGGGGTGGTAGTGATCCATGCTTTCAGGCTTGATGATTTGACTGTGAGAGTTGAGGATCAGGAGAAAGCTAGGGGTAGTTCTAATATTGTTGATACTTTAAGGGCGGAGGTGGTTACTATGAGGGCAGAGGTGGTCCAGATACACTCTAAGGACATCTCCATAATTTAGGGCCAATTTCCCCTTCCAGATGCGCCTGATATGCCTAGTGTTGTGCCTTCCACTTCTGTTTGTAAGGGCATTATGGATGTTGAGATGGTTGTTGATGATGACACTAAGAGGACTGAGGAGAAGTTGGTCGAGGAAACTGATGAGGATGAGCTGAGAGATGAGGAGTATGCGACTCCTAAGACATTGACTGAGCTTCATGAGACTAACGAGGTCATTCTTCAGGCTGCGCTGGAGAGGTCTCTATGAGAGATTTTAGAGGTCAAGTCTAGTGGAGTCACTGCAGACTTTACCATACTTCATGTTGCTGAGACAAGCACTCCTGCCCCACTTGTGCCTCCTATGCTGCCTCTTTTAATCCTATTTCTAGGCATCGATGCCTCTCTTGAGACTCCTGATGAGAGTGCTCCACAGGCATAGCCTGTCATGGAGACCCTTTCTCTTATCCTTACAGTACTTTCATTTTATTTTGCATTGAGGACACTTCATTCTGTATTGGGTGGGGTGAGGGCCTTCGTGCCAATATTCCCTTTTTGCTTGTATTTTGTTATTTCGTATTTTGAATAGTTGTAGTTTGTTTATTATTTATATTAGAGTGCTTTTTTTGAGAAAATGTGTGTTTCTTCACTTCTATCTCGTTATCCCTTGATGTTGCAAGCCTCATGAGTTCAAATCATGAAATGTTTGAAGAGTTCATTGATAACAATTTGATAAGAGAATTTGTTCAATATCGATGTCTTGAATAGTAATCATGATGAGCTTGATTCTTAGTATTGGTGTTGGGAGAATGAAATCGATGTGGTTACACCTTTTAGTGGTCTATTTAAATCTTTTGTTTAATAGCTATGTTTTGATGTGATCCTTGCAATGAATATCGCACACACACTTTGGATCTTTTCGGGATGTGCAAAATTAGTGTATTTCAAAGTGGAATGTGTAATGAGCTTTTACTTGAAAGCATGCATGTTGAGTCCTAGAATTTGCCTTGTTAGTCCAATTGTGTGAATCTTGGTAAATTTAGGACATGATCTTGGGAAAAAAAATTCAATGAGGGAACCAAATTGTCCGTAAAATCTTTTGTGACTATCTTGTGAGGGTCTGAATCTATTTCGTCACCAATTGAGCCTACCTGATTTGTTAACAACCAAAAGAAGTTTGTTGAACCAAATTATACCTACTTTCTCACCATAAATACTTTTTGAAGTATTGTGATATTTGAATAGCCAACTTAGGCCAAAAGCCTAAGTTGGGGTTTTGGAAAGGTTGGATGAATGAAAGCCAAGTGAAGAGAAAAATGAAGAAGAAATGAGACTCAAATCCGAAAGGTTTACAATAAGAACGAACCCCTCCGTATAAAAAATGTGTGTTGTGTCATCATTGTGATGGAAACATGGAAAAATTAAAATGAAAAAGAGAATTGAATGAAATAAAGGAGAATTCGAAATAAATTGAGTGGAAAGTCAAGATTTAGGTTCTGAAATGAAAATAAGAAAAAGAACTTTAGAAGAGGTGATGATGATTGCAGCAATGCTTTGAGAAGGTATAAGTCACCAATCCAAATTTACCATACCTTAGCCATCAGACCCATTTTAAGCCTAAAAAACCCTTGAGATCTTAAACTAGGTTGTGTGATGATTGGAAAATATAGGAAAACCTATGGGACAAAGCTTGCATGTGTTTTTCTTTTAAGAGAGTGAGAGTTGCATTGATTCCTATTACCTTTGTTTGTTTTCTTTATGAGTGAATGGACTCGTTCTTGGTGTGAAGGCACTTGAATGCATTGGTTGAAACATGATCTTGCATTTTACAAGAAGCCAAAGTGAGCTTGAGTTTGTGTTGGGACTAGCTAGTCATCATTTGAAGTTTTTTTATCATGTTTTAGGGTAACATTCTATAGAAAGTAGTCTTGTCATGGCGCTTGCATGTTAGCTCTCATTGAGTACTGTTGTAGGCACCCTTATTGAGCTTATTGTGTTCTTGATTTATTTGAGGATAACCAAAAATTTAAGTTGGGGGTGTTGATCAGTGACATACTTGCACTCATTTAAGGTCCATTAAGCTGAATAATTAGTATCGTTAATGTCAAACTTTGTTCTTTCTAATCAAATATTGATGATTTCCAGCTATGAAGGTTATTGAACAAAGCAAGGACTGAAATTTGAAAGAACGACAAAAAAATACAAAAAGAAAGGTAAAGTGAATATTGTTGACTGCCTAACACGAAGGGCGGATCACCAACTGAGCACGGCCTCACCCAAATTGACAGTGCATATCACTTGTGTCTATCAAAGAAGGTCAGCAAACTCCAATAGAGAAGGCGATGCACCGAGTTTTAACAGTGGTCCTACTGAAAATCGCCAAAAGTGATAGTGTGCAAGGAAAATATCTAATGCTCAAAATCAAGATTAAGGTGGTATTTGATGATTCGCCGACAGTGAAAGGCTGACTCGATCGAGTCCGCCAACTGAGGTTCAAACACCTAAAGCCTAAAGAATCACAAGGTGAGCCGAGAAGTGAAGGGTGATTGACCGAGCTAGTTTGGCGTACCCGATTAATGTCGTCGAGTTGGTTATTAAGTGGGATTTGGGCCAAATTTTTATAAAGTAGAAATACCCAAACGATATAAAAGTTCAAAAAAGTTGGAGGAGTGAGATTAGAGAGTAGGATTACAGAGTTGAAAGGAGAGAACACTTTACTTTTGAAAGAACATTTTTCTAGTTCTTGGGGTTTTACATTTTGATACTTGAATTTGATAAATTGAAGTTAAATCCAAAGGAGGTGTACTATTAATTGCTTGATTTCAAGTTACCCATGAGTGTCATGGAAGGTATATTTGCTTTACTTTTTGTGATGGGTGGCCAAAACCCCAAGATCTAGAGGTTCTCTAATGGGGTTGGGTGTTGATTTAATATAGTGGGTATTGTGCTATGCTTTGTCTTGTTGTTGTTTATGCAAGAATTTGGTCTAATTACCATAGGGTTAGATTATAGGTTAAGGTTACAAACTTAATTCCTCTTTTCGGTGTTTGGTTTATGCTTGAAAAAGATTAATTAGACTAGGTAATTAGTCCAATACTAGCAATTTAGGTTTGATGTCTTTGGCTTACTTGAAAGATAGGTTATGGGTCGAATCCATTTTCCCTATTCTTGGAAAAGAGGACAGACTAAGGTATTGGATTGTTTAGGACTGACAATTAGATGAGACCGAAAAGAGATTCTATGTATTATATCCTTTGAGATCGAAAGAAGATTACTGTAATTGAAGATGACTTAGCCTATTCATGTATGTACATCACTATAGAGTCTCACAATCACCCCTATGTTACGTCAATTTCCAATCCCCGCACCCCTAGATTGCTTGTTAACTCTTGAATACATTCTGATTTTAGTTTACTTGTGATAATTGGTTACCAAAGTTTTATATTAAGTTGGTTGTACATCCACCCAATTTTTCTAACTAGTATAAATAATTTGATTTCAAGTGAAAATTTATTGATAAGGAGTTTGTAACGACCCGAGAGCACCCCCTAGTCGTAACACGGCGTACTTGACCTCTAAGAAGTCTTATACAAGCCCTTAGCATATCATGAACATTAAAGCATATGAAAATAGCCGAAAATTTAAACCTTTTCTTTACAATCGAAGTCTTCATAAAATAAGAGAGAGTCTATGACACTATGTCTCAAATCATCTATAACATTTAGAATAGCAACTCTTTCATAACAACTTAGGGACACGACCCTTACATAAGTCTAAAGACATAAAACATAAAGACATAATGACATAAGAGACAAGGTAGGTTCATCCTCGAAACTATGAGGACTCCCCAAGTCTTCATTCCCAAGCTCCTTAGAAACCTAACTTCCAAGCATAAGACATCACATCACCAAACCCTACACTTTGTAAAAATGTAGAAGAAATATGGGTTAGTACAACACACGTACTAAGTAGGGAAGCCATGCATAAAAACTATTAAAACATGCTTAAAAGGGACATTTAGTTGAAACCATGCTTTATGCACTTTTGAACATCTTCTTGAAAGAGTTGAAGAATCATAAGTCATAAACAACTCACATGTAGTTCATCAAAGCACAAGGGTAATAACATCACCATATGCATAGTCTCTAATCATAGTCATAGTGCACATATCACTCATTACAAGACATAATAGTCATGCATAGTCAACATCAAGGTCATTGCATCATAATAGAGTAATCACATAAGTAACCCTAGGTTCTACTTGTGCAATGCATAGGTAGGGTCCATAGTCCTACTTACACTAAGTATTACCTTTGGATCACCATGCTATACTTATCATACATTAGTCTTATCCATAGGTCATATACATAGTAAGGTGACATTCACAAACATTAGTTCATATCAAGAAACGTCAATCATTAACATAATACAATTAAAGCATGCATTATTCATAATCTTCATAATAAGATAGAACAACACCATTAAGTCATAGTTCATACAACATGTTCATTTCATACATCTTA